>VZUA01051217.1:4077-14444 GCA_013401035.1 Horornis vulcanius
TGGCTCTGTTGATACAGCACGGACGGTGAATAACACACCAGCAAACTTCAAGCCGGGACTGAGATTATATCCAACAAAGCTAGAAGGGGAAATTTGACACCCACACAGTATATTCATATGGAAACAAAATGAATATATTTATTTTATGTGACAGTTTGAATTTATTATAAGTTGCATATAATTTCCTCTCTCATTTCTTGAGTAGTCTTGGAATTTATTTCAGAATGTCTTACATGATCACACAATCCTTCCTTCTATCCTGACACCCTCTCTGCTGAACTTCCTCTGTGAGAAGTCCCTAAAAAGCAGAAATTTAAAGGCTGAAGCTTTGGAAGAGGTTTCATAAAGGCAGTGAAGACTAAAGTGTAAACAATTGGAAAATTAATGTACAGGAGAACCAATGAACATACCACTTATTTCTCTGCACAGCTGGGAGGACTGCCCCATAAGCAGTGACTAAAAAATCTACAGGTGGAAAAACTACTAAGACGTCTACATATTCTTGCTTTATAAGAAAATTAAATCTCACAAAAATTAAATCTCTCATACACACACTGCTTTCCCTCCCCTTCTAATCTGAGCCACTGTTAGCTACTTTTATAAGAAGTTTGGAAAAGTTCAGTTACTACAGAAAAAAGAAAAAAGGTGGTCATACATGGAATGAAATGCTAAAGAGGGTACTTAAAATGTACTCAGACATGTGATTAAATGATTTACATTCCCTGAGATAGAATGACATCTAAGTGATCAGATTTTACTAAGCTTTGANNTAAGCTTTGACTATTATTGAACTGTGTTCAACACTGTGCAGGATTAAGGACCTAAGAGAAGATCTTCTCACTCCATTAAATGTATATCCTTTTTTCCCCCCACTTTGCCTAAAAATACGTCTAAGAGTTAGAACACGTTGTAACACCTTGAGCATGCAAAACTGGTCAGCCATCTATTAAGACAAGCTTGCTGTCCATAAGGTGAGGAAAAAAGATGAAGGAACCAACAGTAAAAACCAGCCATTCTTGTACAAGAATTAGGAAGAAGTTGTGGTATGATATTCTGATGAAATAAACACTTCATGCCAATTTTTGGATTAGTAGTTATCCACCAGATGAGAAGATTTATTTTAAAACTAATTTATTTTTCTTTTTCCAGCCCTCCATCATGATATAACACCTGGTGGTTGGTATGTTTTCACTATTTTTTTCAATACCTTTAGCTTTTAAATTATTTCCACAAGGATGATCTTACCATTCCTTTTCCTTCCTCAGACTGCAATTTCGCATTTTTCCCCCATGTAATTGTTTTCCATACAATTCTGAGTTTTCTTACAAGATTAAGAAAATAGCTACAAAAAAGCAATAGAAGCAACACTGCTGTATGCAGATTTGATAAAACAACAGAAACCATGAGGTTTTATTTAGACACCTAATGACACAGTTATAAGGGATTAAGGTTTTATTTGCTTCAGTAAAAATTTATTCATGCATAGATTGATAGTTCTCTTCTGAAAAATTATTTTTTTGGTCATGTGGTCTTGTCAGACTTCACATTGACTCATGAACTTTTCGAGCATTGAAGGTTGTCCAGCTAACAGATCTATAACTACAGGTGACCACATTCCAGTCTTCAGATTCTCCACAGTGTTCTATTTCATACCTTCTTTTATTATTCTTTTGCACCCCTGTGAACCTAGCAAAGTCATGAAAAGGACATATTAAACTCTAGTGACACTGGTGAAGCAGACCAGTAGCTCAACAGCCTAATTAACTGCTGAATTCCTTTCATTAAAATCCAAAACCAAAAAACTTTAATCACACAATCTTAGTTTAGCTCACACAAGCTTCTGCATTTGGTACAAAAAGAAGTAAGTTTATATTTCAAGAATCTGAAGGAAGAGGTTAGTAAAATATGTCCTAACACAGAATTCTATAGTAATTTAGAAAGAAATTATACTTGTAAATACTTAGTAGCATCTAGTCCTTCCTATAAGAAATGGCCTCTTTTTATAGACATGAGATACCTGAAGTACAGCAACATGGGTCACAAACCACAATGGTGAGATATTTCTACTTTGCAACATGAATAAATCTCAGCTTTGCATAAATCTCAGCTTTGCATAACTGAACTCTGCATTTCAGTGATCCTCACCCAACCAATGCGAGCAAATGCTAGTCTGTATGTATACGTGATCCTGCATGAAAATATATTTGTGTTCTTTGGATCTCATACTGGAAAAAACCCTTTAATATACCTACAATTGTAGAGACACATGAGCAGACACAGCAGTAGGTAGACCTATCTACACATGAAAGGAAAAACCATCAAGCTTTATACATTCAGATGTAAACAAGAAATATATTCATTTCACTGGCTAATTGCACTTGTGGTCATCCAAGAGAGACCCAGTTAGATAATAGGGGAGTGTAATGCCAAAGAGCCTGGAAGGAATGGACTATTGTATTTGACTATTTTCCATGTACAAATTAGCACAGCAAAAGAAAGAAATCCTGCAGAAAAACACATGTATTTTATTACAGTCCCTAGTGTTACTTCTGTAAGTATCACAACAGCAACAAAGAGAGCTAAAAAAGCTGCTGAAAAGATGCAAATAAAAAATGCAAATGTGTTTAAATGTCCTTCTGACATGACGTGATTTGACTTCTAGTTCAGCTGAGCTCATGGCTGGTTATGGTTTTGGCCACATTCCTTTGAGTTAGACAACTGTGATTTGCTTGTGCTTGGCTTTTATTTTTAAACTAACAGAAAGGAAAAATTCTGGGAAAAAATACCTGCTTTCTTTTGTTGCTCCTAAAAGTAGTATTTCCTTAGCATGCATAAGTTCATGGAGCAATTGTCCAAAGCAAAATACAATAAATATCTGGTCTTTGGAAAAAGAAACTACCTTTGCATACTACTTTTTCAGGACAAGCACCTTAGTGTTACAGCTCAGATTCTCAAGAGTAGCCGTGAAAATACTTAGTCCACATGAATGCTAGAGAAACTAGCTCTTTGGGTATGGAGCAAGTTTTATGACAGTTAACAAAATACACTAGGGACCCCCAGTGACCTTACTCAAGCACCACTCAACTGAAAATGAATACAATTTCTTCTGAAGAAGGTCAAGACCCTCAATGCACGTATTACTACACCACTCCAGGCAGATGCTAGTGAGAGAAAGAGGAGGGATTATTGCTGTTGTTGCCTGTGGACTTGTCATAGCCTATGAGGCTGCTAAGGCTCAATTGCCCTAGCAATTACATCACATGTACATAGGCTCTACACGTGCCTGGGCTGTGCAACCTCCTTCCTGAGGCAAGGATGCTGAACAAAGAATTTAGATGCTACTTTGCTCTACTCTGTCTTATTAAAAATGTAGAAACGTGATAAATTATTACACGACTGATCCTGTAAGCATTTATTGAGTAAACTTAGTGCTTACAACTGTGAACTTTTGCTGATGTTACTGGAGTGCCACATGACAAGAAGCTGCTGGTGTTGGTTATTGTGGGAAAGATAGGGCCTTTAGAAGAGATAGAAGGTGATACACATAAATACAAATGTTGATTGTCATAGATTTCAAACTCATTCTGTCTGCTTGGCTAAAGGCTAACATCTAGGGTGCTAACAGCCAGGTCACAGCCTGATTTACTGACTTACTGGGTTCTTTTCTCTCAAAAAACATAGATGAGTTTTCTATAAGGCCTTTGGTGATTGCAGCTCATGCTGCAATAAACTACAGTAGGAATGAGTGTACTAAGGTATCCCTATCTCTAGCCAAGCTGGAAGTCAAAAAATGGAATGTTTACCTAATCTCCTGCTGAAAGCAAGTGAGAGATTTTCCTGACTATGGAAGGAGCAAAAGAATGGTCTGATTCAAAAAAGAAAGTTAAGCTTGCTTCACATCACTATACTTAAGGTACAAAGAGAGTTGGTGGGTGGTGGGGGGAAATCTCTTGAGGCGGGGTAAGTTGTACAAATAAAAACTAGTATAATGTGGAATATAATGCATAATAGTTGGCAGCAAAAGGCACTATTTATTTTCATGAATCAGGGACTGAGAACTTAATTCACAAGCAGCAGAGTGATGTACAAATATTATGAGTATGAGCTTAACATGTGGCCAAACCCTACAGTCTTTACACACTCTTGTTGAGTTGTATCTCCTGTTGGTCTTCCTTAAATTAGTCCTGCAGGATTGTCTCAATCATTACTGATTTATTATAGCCATCAGGTAATAAACATCTCATTTTCCTAAATGAAAGAGAATCTATGCTCACTTCATGCTGTTTTGTGTGAACTCAGTATTATAAATGGAAAATAGACTTCTAAACAAAGTAAGACTTTTAGATCAGTCCAGATAACATTCTTATTTCTATTACTCAAGTAGTACTTTATGACTCGATATCCAGAAAGCTGTTTCTTTTCTTTTTTATTTTAATAGTAACATCATTTAAAATAAGCATTTTGAACAGGGTTATCCTAATGTTTAGGTCTCCATGTGGCTACTAAAATTGTGTTAAGATTAGTTTACAGTGATTACTATAGATTGGTTGATACAGATAAATAAGTAGATGGAAGCTGCTACAAAATTAATGTATTTCTTAATGATGTTCTGCTGTTTGAACTCCTACATTCAATCAAATTCTAAGAAAAGGGCAACATACCTATGCCAAGATGACTCTGGTATCAAAAGTGTACGTATATTAATATCTTTTCTGCAGATTTTCTGATTGCCAACACACCACGCATAAAATTGAGTCAAAATGGAACATATAATGTCAATCAAACAGCACGACACATCTCTCAGCTGTAAGCATCCTATCAGAATAAACAAGGGAAGTAGGCAAGAAAATAATATAGCAATGATGAAGTTTACTGCCCTGAAGTATACCAGATATCACAGAAAGTTTCTTTCAAAGGTTGGTATAAACTTGACTCAGTAATGAGTCACAGAAATAATGAGAGCTCATTTAAGCTGGTTTCAAGAAAGAGTTCAGTACGTGCTGTACCTCTTTTCTCTGCACATGCAAAACTGAAACATATTTTTATTTTCTTTTTCATAAGGAAGAAAATTCCAGGAACATTACAGCGTGATACAGTTTGATTTAAAGAGCAGAGAAACAGCTCCTCTCTAAATCCCAAACAGTTAAATCACCATTCACAGGTCATTGCTCTCCAAGTTTAGAAAGCTGATGCCAATATCAGCTTTTTGGTTCTACCTGCAGCAACCCATTATATCAAGGCTTCAAGTCTGCAGTGTTGTAGAGAGGATAAGACTTCCACGACTTGTTCATAACAAACGCTCTCCAGCTGCGATCTTGAGAGATTAAAAACATACGCAACCGGCATACATGCACACAGATACAGTATCAGCCACAGGCGGTACATATTTTAGGAAAGACAAGGCATTTACCAGGATGAGGGAAGCTAGAAGCAGGGTGCCAGCGGTTGTCCAGAGGCAGCACTCCATTGTCGGGTCGGGGCCTGAGCTGGGGTCGGACACTCGCAAGCTGCAAACCACTCGGCTGCCTGCTGTCACATCCAGCGCTGGTGCAAACTTCAGCCCTGCTTCTCCGCCTCCATCAGCCCCGCTCACATTTCCTGACCCAGGCGTGGGTGGGTAGGTTGGCGTGAGCTGCGGGGAAGCGCTCCCTGAGCCGGCGCTTAGCCAATCCCCCTCCTGCTATTCAGACGTGCAGCACAACAAAGCCAAGAGGTCTGGGGAAAGCGTAGCAGCTAAAGACAGAGGGGAAGGAAAGAGAGAGCGGGAGAGGAGGAGTAGTAGGAGGAGAGAGGCAGAATATCAGAGCTGAACGGAGAGCTCTGCCTGCAGCTCCCGGAGCTCCGCTTCACCACTTGCCATGAGCTGTTAACGCTTATTGCTAGGTCAGGGGCTCTCCTGAGCGTGCATTGTTCCAGACAGGAGGGAAGCCTAATCTGTGTCAATACATAACGGGTGCCATAAAAAGCACCAATCGGAAAATGCTTACATGCTCCAGGGAGAATGCACAGTTTGCTAAATCTTGTATTCTTCACAGAAAAGTGCTCTTTTACACCATTTGCTCAGCAATAAAGACCTATGGCTCTGCTTTAAAATTGTAAAGCAAAAAATGTTTTTAACAGGACTGAGTGACAGTCTTTCTGTAACTGCATTTTTCTTCTTTTCTTCTTTGTTTTAATTTTGGGGAAAATTAAAACCTAACCTATTCTGCATTGGAAGGAAAGTGAGATTACTGGAGGAAGAATTTTGCACAGAAAGGCAAGACTCACACACCTCAGAAAAGGAGGGAATTCTGCCTTTTAAGTATTAATTTGACAGATAGAAATTTCAAATAACTGGTCTCATTCTTTTCAGAGTTCACTTAGTTTGCCTGCCTATACTCCTGCATCGCCTGAATTCTCTAGCTTTTTTTTTTTTTTTTTTTAACTGTCTGTTTATTTTATTTTCTGAAGGAGAAATTGCAAACTGGATCCAAGAACTTTCTAAAAGCAGTAGGCATAGTCCCACATGGGGCCCAGCTGGATGCCTTGCAGTCGCAGCGTTTTGGTCCTGCAGGGCAAATAACATCCAGTGGGCACATAGAAAGCCCAGTAAAGTCATAATTCTGGTACCTCAGCAAGCTCAGACAATGGAGAAAAGTAAGGTATGTACCTCACATGTGCTTGTTAGGGGTGGAGAATAGTATGCTAGCCATGAGTCTTAAAAGTGACTGAAGTCAGAAGCTAGCAAAGGAAACGGAAACTCTGCCAAGGGCTAGGACTGGGCACTGAAAGGGAAAGGCAGCAAGGGTAGAATACAGACCATTTAAGAGACCTGCACATCAGTAGAAATTAAAACCAGCTTGAAGAAAAGCTGGATGAACAGATGGAAAGTGATACAGGCTTTGTAAAAGAAAAGGAAAAAGGAAAAGGTGGAAAAATAAAGAGCCACAGATGTTAAGAAGTCAGATAGGAGGATAGAAGAGTCTGGCTTTGCATAACAGGAACAGAAACAGAATCATAAACACTGAAGACATCTGAAGGCCAAAACAGAAAAGTTATCAACTAGATGGAGGTGAGTTTTAGGAAATGAAGCTGAAAAAAATTAAATTAAGAAATAAAAGTAATTTAGGCACAGTGGGAGAAACAGATGTCAGCCTTCACTGCCCAGCAGTCATTTGGTTGGATATCTTTAGACTTGGCAGGCAAGGAAGCAGGGCCAGAAACACTGAAAAGTCTCAGTTGGGAGAGGTTATGATGGAAATTGCACTAGCTAGACTGAACATAGCAGGGATGAGAAAAGGTCCGAATGAGGTTCTAAGATTCCTCTAGTACATTTTTATGTATCTCTATAGCAACTTCAGTGACTTCTCCATGGAGGAAAGGAGGGGAACAGACCACTTTGCACCATCAGAAGTGAAGAAGTGACCATTGGATGAAAACAATGGAGAAATTATTACTTCTCCTATTGCTCTTGAAAACACAGGAAACTAAACATATAAATCTACTAAAAATCTGGCGTATCTTTTACAAATAACACCATTATCCCCACAGAGTAAAGCCCTCATTTCTTTTGCTTCACCAGCAATGTCAACACACACCCCGAGAGCTGCACATAAGGATTTTGTCCATACAGCTCCTAGCTATTGTTGTATGTTTTCCACCATACTGTTTTCTTTTTCTAAAAGACTAATGTCATTGGACTTACAGTAGTTCCTGTGGTTCCTGTAAGTGAAATTCTCAAGACAAACTTTTAAATGTAAACAGCAAGAATTGTAATATTGAACAGATGAATCATGACTGTTTTTTTTTTAAGAAACAAATCTGCTGCAATTATGATTACAACTTACAATGGCTGAAACAACTAACAAGGATGTTTTCATAACCATCTGTTTGAGGTTTTTTGTGGTATAGTTTGGTTTTTCCCTCTTTCTTTCTCTTAGTCTGACTTCAAAGTAACATACATAAACCCATTTCTGAATGTCTATTTTGGGTATTTCTTTTTCAACTTTGGAAAATGTAGCTTTTTTAGAAGGAAGTATAGGATATTTTTCTTATCAGTACAGAAGGCTCAATAGACAACTATATCATGTAAGATGGAGTAATATTTTTGGAATTATATTTGTATTCTATGTATTCTGCCATTGTTCTGATCATGGCACTCCATTACAGTTGATGGAAATGTTGCATGAAGAATGATGGTGGGAGATAGGAGTTTATTATGCAATAAAATCATAGAATCATTAAGTTGGATAAAACCTTTAAGATCACAAAGGCCAAATGTTACTTTAACACTACCAAGTCCACCAATAAACCATGCCCCTAAGCACTACATTGACATATCTTTTAAATACCTCCAGGGATGGTGACTCGACCACTTCCCTGAACAGCCTGACAACCACCTCAGTCCCAATATGCAGTCTAAACCTTTGCTGTGTCAGCTTGAGGTTGTTTCTCTTCTCCTACTACTTGTTTCTTGAGAGAAATGACCAGCCACCCACTCAAAGTTTTAGAGAGTGATAAGATCTCCTCTCAGTCTCCTTTTCTCCAGGCTAAAGAGCCCAAGCTCTCCCAGCCGCTCCTCACAGACTTGTGCTCCATACTCTTCACCAGCTCCCTTGCTCTTTTTTGAATGTGCTCCAGAAATTCAACTTCTTTCTTGTAGTGAGTTGTATGTCTTATGGTAATGCCACAAAATTATGAAGTCTGCAATGTTCAGACATGTCAAAAAGGTGACTTAGCTTTAAAGAGTTTTGTTTATTCAAGATATGTGTTTAATCACTGGCACAGCAGCACGATATTCATAATAGCATTGCAATATGTATGAAATTCACCAGGACTGATATTTTGTTGCACATTTAAAATTTAGACCAGAGTCTAAAATGCAGCTTGAATTTTGTTTTCACAACGAACTCATGCAAACCATGTAATTTTTTCATGAAACCACATAAATATCATTCTTCCAACAGTTTGGCTTTCAGCTTTCTGCACATAGTTGAACATAGAAATCAAAGTGAAATTCAGGGAATGGAAACTCACATGAATCAAGTCCAAGGGAAAAGTCTACTCAAAATTCTTGCATATAGCTTTAATGAGCAGTCATGCCCAATATCTGCCAATTTCCACAGAGCAGCATTGCATCTACCTAAAGGCTCGTTTGAATTATTCCTAACTGAAAAAAAAAAAAAAAGAAAGAAAGAAGAAAAAAACTTAGAAAGGAATGTAGATTTTTCTGAAAATTAACTTAAATCATCTGTATGTGTTCTGGAGCTAAACATCTCCATGTCCTCTTGTTTAGGACCAAGACTTTATTATACTGCATATATTCATTTGTATGAAGTTAATATATTTGTCTTGCTGAAATTTCATTCTATATATGGAACACTAGTGTAGGGGTATGGAGTGGGGTATTTCTTCTTTGGATTCATATATATAAAAAATAAAGCCTACAGTATGAAGGAAAATATACTCTAAACAAAGTAACTTTGCCTGAAGAGTGCAAAAACTCAGGCCCAGTTCATGTCCAGATTTTCTCTGTCATGTACCCCAAGTGAATACAAGAATTCAGAGCAATAAAAGACTGCTATCTGCAGCAGAAGTAATAGCTGAATCTTTAAGGGATCTGTTAGCTAATGTGGATGGTGCCTGATGTGCCCAACACTGCTGTTTCACCAGTAAGATAGAGGCTGTTTTTAGCAAAATCCTAATGCTACAGATGAAGTCCCAAGACACTTAAAATAATTTGCAAAAACTAGTACTGGAGACTGGTGAATCCAGGATTGAATTCAGCATCACTTTCTTAGTATATATATGCAAATATGTCACCTCCAAGCCCTGAGTTTACAAATATATGCCCTTCACCTTCTCAAGGGAGAGTGCACAAATACATGCAGAACTCTGTGTTCTGAAAATTACTCCTTCCACTTTCTGAAATTATTCATTCCAGTTTTCCTTCACCTCTGACAGGTGTTAAATCAAATCTGTTTGCATCTGTTTGAGAGAAACAGAATTGGTTATAGACACTGTACTGTACCCATTACAGATTATATGAAATAGAAGTAAAATCCAAGGCAGGTGTCTGAAGCAGTATTTTAAGCTTTACAGATTTAAAAAAAATACTTAATTTGAAAAGCACACATGCAGGCAGAAGAAAACTGGTAACATCAATATATTTTTCAGCAGGAAAGAGTGAACTCAGCTTTGGAGCTGATCTTCCTGGTGAGAATATGTTACCACTGTCACTCAGAAGACACCTGTCTCTTCCTGGTAGCTGGACCTCTTTTTGCCATACAATCAGTAGCAACCAGATTTTTTTTTCTTACTTTTTCAGTTAGCAGTTGTTCCTAGATTTTTTTTTTCTCTTGTAAACCTAGTTTGATGGGGCTGTGATT
>VZUA01051221.1:2331-13688 GCA_013401035.1 Horornis vulcanius
AGTATGGGAAATGGTCAGAACTGTACAGTGTTGCTTTAAGTCATTGAAGAATTGGTGACACTAGTTGGGGAAAGCATGAGCTGGGCTCCTGATTCCTTGGCTCAAGCAAGGCTTAGCAATAGATGGATGGATGGAGAGAGGTTGAGGTCTGACAGCCAAGAAGAGGCACAGAAGAGCACCCACAGATCTGTACTCCCCCTTCACCCTAAAAAATGAACCTTGATGTAAAACTTGTCCATTAAGGAATAAGTCTGTGTGCAAAGACTCCCTGGCCAAGGTCAGTCTTCACCGCTGTCTATAGTATACATTGTTCCATTCCTTCCGGAAGAGGCAAAAATGTATACTATAAAAGGATGGCTTCAGAGCAGAAAGGGTCACGGGGGAAAACACCTCTGCCTCCTCAGGATCAGTTAGTGGACTGTGTCTCTCCTCCTCTCCTGCAAGGATGCCCTTAAGTGGAGCTTTGCACCTCCAACTTTGTTGAACCAGACCAGGGAATATTAATTTCATATATATGTGTGTGTATACACACATATACAGCACTGATAGATGTCTGTTGCCATTTTTTCTGTAGTGACATGTATTAGCACCCTGTAAGTGGTTCATTTATCACCAGCAATCCTGAACTTCTTTCCTGTTGCTTCAATGAACTCTACTATTCAAGAACCCAGGTCGTGCAAGTGCTTATTGAACACAGAATTGTCCTGGTGAACTGTGTTTTTTGTGAAGGTGTACTTGTGAAAGCTCTTATTGGACTGAACTAGAAATACCATGCTGACTTAACTATGATTAGAAATTAAACCCAGTCAAACCCAGCCCCTCTGATCTTTGAGGATCAGCTGCAACCAAAGGTGGTTTATTTTCTGCTAAATTTCTATACCTTTAATGTAACACTCATTTTTTGAAGAGTCTTGTTCTATTTCAATACTTTGCAACACCTTAGTTTTCTGTATTGATCACTTCTTTCTTCCTTCCTTTGCCTATAGCCTTATTTCTTATCCCTATTATTTCCCTTCAGGTCTGCAGCTGATACGTTTTGACATTTCTGCCTCTGAGATACAGAGAAATCTAAACCACATCTTACATGCCAGGTCTGATGCTTTCAGTTATTCTGTCATCTTTAGCTAGTTCTCTCAGTTAAAATAATCCCTTTTGAAATTGAAAATCTTAAATACAGAAGGTTTTCGTTATCGTTACTTCTAAACTGGGGTGCTGAACTTGAGATATAGCACTGAGATAAATGATGTTGGTTTGGGGGGTGATACTAATTAGCTGTAAACCCCAGGGAAGAGAGGGAAAGCAAGGCTAATGCAGTGCCCTGACTCAGGTCTGCTGCTGCCCACCCCTGGATACCCCTTTTCCCTCAGACAAGAAGAAGCACCAAAGTGATAAAGTAACAGACATTTTGTGTTTATTAATGGTTTTCTTCTTAGCTTACCATGTAGGAATAAAGGCAAATAATGTCCTGATTTTTTAAGGAAATGAGGCATTTAGAGGACAAGCAATTTTCTGCAGAGAAGGGATTTGGTCTACCATGGTGTAAGACATACCTCGGATTTTTGAAGAAAAAAGGCCTGACTGAACCACCCTCACCACACCTTGCACTTCAGATAAATGCATCCCTGAGAACAGCAGGTTCAAGCTAATGTTAGACATGGATCACAACCTGAGTGCCAAGCATGATCAAGCTCCAGTAAAAGTGATGTATGAGGCAAGAACAAATGAACAAAGATTGTCTAAACCAGACAGTGAGAGAATTAATGATAACAGTCCTTAGCAAAACTCCAGTGAGGATGGGAGAAATGTAACAGGAATAAACAGGAAAAGAAATAATGGACTTGAATTGTTCCAAGAAAATTTTAAGTCATGTTAAAATATATCTTTCATATGTGTATACTAAAAAATGGATAAGAATTGATTGGCAAGGAAATCTGCAACACCTCCACTATTGGAGTTCTCTAAAAGTAGATTAAAAAGATTAAAATAGCTTTTCTCAGGAGAGTTGCTGTTATAATTGATTTTGCCTTGAAAATGATAAACAGACTATATGAGCCCCAGAGCTTCCAGACCTGTGACCTCATGGCAAAACTGGGAAATCTAGGAAAGTCTGGTCTTTCTTGTATTTACTCATTCATCCTTTCTCTAGATACAGGCTCTTCACCATGGAAATATATAAGTGAAATTAAATCAACTTTAGCAAATGTAACTGTTGAGGTCTTGATATCTTCTGCTTTGATGAGAAAACACAGCTTAGTGAAGGCCAAAATAGAGTTGCAGGAGCAACTCCTTGTTGTACATAGTGGAATAAGTAGTTACTTTTCACTATGTGTGGCACCAGCTAGAGATAATTTTGTTTTCTAAAATCTACAGGACTTATTATCTTTATCTTGTCAGGTTACCATTTGATATTGCTCTTTGCTTCCCCTCCCTCATTATTATTCAGATAAAAGACAAGGTTTTTTTCCTAATAAATTCCCCATCAATGCCTCTATTCTTCCTCTGTCAATTCATTTTCTTGGTAATTTTAGCTGGTCCTTCTAAAATGGTCTTCACTACTATTAATCTAGGTCTTCTACAATTTCTAATTACATATGGCTATCATACACAGGAGTTTGTATGAAAGCCTTTTATATTTGAACTCTATAACCCAGCTCTATAATTAGAGCCATCAGATGGTTTTTAATCTCTGTCTGCCATTAATTTTACCATTACCAGTTCACCAACCTGCAGGAGCCACTGTGGCTGTTCCCTTTCTGGGATGCAGGCTATGGTGGGATGAGGCTGGAGAGGTCCTGCCCGTGTAATCCTGCTCATCCCACCCAAAAAAGACAAGGAAATTGCAGCTTGGCCTCCCCACAGCAAAATTGTGGACCAGAACAGATACATTTTCTTTACAGGTCTCCCCATGCTGAGGTGTATTTGTGCCCTATTCCCATTCAGAGCCTTTGCACTTTAATGTTTTACAAAAACATTGCCATTTCTACATTTATGCTTAGTGAGTTGATGAGATAGATAGTGTTTTTGGGATGTTAATGTTTTAATCTAAGGCCATTTTATATAAAAGAGTGAAAAAATTACTTTTTGTGGAAAATGTTTGTGATTTTCGATTTTTTCTTTGAAGGCAAGCATTTCAGTATACTTTAACTTAGTTTTGCTTTTCAGCTGTGGATAAGATGAAAAAGTCAGTCATGGATACCGTGGTCATTTGGGGAGAGCACAAACCGTCACTGAGGACAGACAGAGGAACAAGAATGGAAAGAAGCTTCGAAAATTTAAGCTTGTTATAAGACACCAATTTAATACAAAGAAAATTACGTTCAAGGTAGGGAAACATTAAAAATTTTACAGAATATGGATGCTAAAGGAGTAAGTAATCAATTGTTCAGCATGGAGAAGGGTAAGATGACATTGGCTTAATTTGCAGCAAAGGACACTTAGGTTTGACTTTAGGAAAACCTTGCTAATTCTAACAATAGAAAAGTACTGTTAGAGGCTACTCAGAGAGATGGCAGAATTCCCAATGGAAAGTCTCAAGAACATATTTCCAGAATGGCTTCGGTATGTTTGGTTCTGCCTCATTATGGAAAGATAACCTGACCCAGCCTTGTATTGCTCTGAGCTCCCTTCCCTGTATTGTTTCAAGGAGACAAAAGGGAACCTGAGAAAAGCTTTCTCAAACTTTAGCTTCAGGTCAAATTGAAATTTCTCTTGAATTTCTGATTAAAAGTAAAAGTCTTGGAGATTTTTATGAAAAACAGATTGGACTTTTTCCCCCCAAATTGTTAATGCTGACTATCTTCCAAAATCTCTAATTCTTTAAT
Organism: Horornis vulcanius; assembly: GCA_013401035.1. Classification (NCBI taxonomy): domain Eukaryota; kingdom Metazoa; phylum Chordata; class Aves; order Passeriformes; family Scotocercidae; genus Horornis; species Horornis vulcanius. Next base: position 6,153 of record VZUA01051221.1, read on the forward strand.
ATATTTCCAAGAGGAGAAAAAACCCACCTCTTTATAATTCATCATGAGAGACTTTTTACCTGGGCTGTAAGTGAGGGTGAACTTTTCTTTCTGGGTTTGGCTGCCATGTGTGCCTGGGAATGCACCATGCACTTTGGCTGATCAGTGAGACGAAGTGCTTTTCTCAGTCTTGAGGCTTGTACTGCAGGAAGAAAGTCTTTAGCAAGTTGGATGTAGATAGCAACATCTCTTCCAACTTGGCATCACCTCAGTCAATTCAGAAGAGACCATAAAGCCCATCACCATAAGGAAAAAGGCAATTAGCTGGCTACCTAAAATGAACAGAGAGCTACCTCCTTCACAGCTGGAGGCACACTCCACCGCTGTGCTGGAGATGGTGTTGGGTACCATAGAGGGAGAGGTGAGAAAAATAATACCAGATTAGATCAATTCACAATTTCTTCTGCTCCCTGCAGAATAATTCACAGGAACTGTAAGCAGCTGCCCCTGGGTGCAGGTTTCCAGATGCTGTGTGTGTTGCATCTTGCCACTCGGCAAGTGTACTCTTCCTCCCAGTGCCTGCTGACAGGTCTGGCCCTGCAACCATCTGGCTTGCAAAGTAATGAGACCAAATGAAATGGAGCTTGAAGAATTAACATTCTTTCCTTAATCTATTAATAACTGAACAGTGTTGATTTTGGTGACAGCTAGATACTTTATTGTGGAGCAGACTGGTTAATTAGAAGCATCGTACTGAAGGTTATATTGGATATGTGTATCCATTCAGAAACACACATTTTTAATAAGGAGAGGTTGGTTTTGCTCAAAGTCTTAAACAGTCACAGAAAATGCTATGTGTGAAAAAGACAACAAAATTTTTTTTTAAAAGACATTATTCTCCAGCTCTCTGTCACTGCCTTTCTTTAGGATTCAAAAAATCTCTCTATTTTTAATGTGGCTACCAACTAAAAGCTATCAGTACACAAAAGTAGGCATGAGACACGTGCAGATCTCTGCACCAGTACCAAGCCACCTCATTTTCAAGGTCCAGAGGGCCATCTTCCTAGCCTGAATAAGCACACAGACAGGCACCTTTCTTAATAAGGAAAAGCATTCCCATTTACCTAACTTAACTCTGGTCACGAGCATCTCATAGGTTCTTTTATGTGCTCCTGCCTCTGGCAGACACAAAACCCAGCCAACCCACAAGCATTTCTTAATTGTATTTAAAGAAGGTTCATATGGTTTCAAAACAGTTCAGATTAAATCTACAGGACCTCTGGATAAATTGCAAGAAATAGAGGTCTTGCTTGATTAAATTAAATTTATTTTAAGCTGATTTAAAGCCACAGTGGTACAATTTTGAATTTAGCCATCACCTTCTGGTAGCTTGTTATTCTGGGAGTAGCTTGTTCACATGTCAAGGCTTTCAGATTGAGGAGCTGGCTGTTAAAAATACCTCTATTTTTCTAGCACAGTTATTAACTGGTAGAAGTCAATGCTTGTAAAACTTGCTATTTTAAATTTGTTATTTTAAATATCAGCCTTCAAGTAAATGCCTTCTCATTACCACTTTACAATTGAGTAAGGTACTGAGAGTGAGGGCACAACTGAGTATTTCCAGTGCTCCCTGTGGACCCTTGGCACTGCCACCACTGATATTTTCATACCCTCTCCAGCCTAGAAGACTGCACAGCAGTGTCAGCTGCCCAGGTTAATTTATTACCTGTGTAAAATGACAGGTTTTTGCTCTTGATCCTTACACCTCTGCTGCTGTAATAACTGAGAGGCTTTTTTAATAATCAGTGTTGCTCACCACAAGAGACACGCAGGCACTCAGACCTCTCCTTTCCTTTTCTCCTCCATCTCTCCACTGTAAGGCTTCATGTCCTCCAACTCTACAGGCTTTCCTCTGCTTTCTGCTCCTGTTGTTGCTCCTCATCATCTGCAACCACTGCTTTCTCTCCACCTCTCACTTCTTTCCTCTCTTCCCAGCAGCTATTTTTCACCTTTTAGCTCTGGCACTGAGTGGGTCCAGCAGTACTAATCAGAGGGATATATCTGCATAGTCCCCAGTGGCTGCTCAGATCAGGTGCAAGCATCTCTGGTGGCTCTGCACCAGGTGGGCCAGTGGGTCCCAAAGAGGCATCTGGGGCCAAGCCTGTCAGAGGCAGCTTCTTCCCAGTGGTCCCTTCACCCTTGTACTGGCATGGGCTGCATCACCCTGGGAGGGCTGGCCGGCCCCTGGCCACCTGCCAGGCACTGCTGCTGGCACTGGCAGGCTGCAGTGGTGTCCTCGTGCTCTGCAACAACTCAGCACTGGCACTGTTAAATGGCAGCCTACATTTAAATAGGGGAAGCTTAGATTTTGATTACTAAACTCCATCAGAGAACAACTTTGGGATTTTTGTGACATTTACCAAAGCATCTGTTTCTTCTCTCAAATGGCTGTTTGCATCAGTAAGTTCAGGTTTAGTATTCCTAAATACTGTTTGGTCTAGGAAGGTAGCAAAGTGCTCTTCAGATTTGCAACTGTAGATCTGCTGACTTATGCAAAAAGCCTATAATTTTCCTCAGGCTTCTTCTTCTGCTCTCACAGGGCCAGTGGCAGCTGAGTTTATGACCTCGTGGCCCCAGGGCTTCCTGCTGATGTTAGGATTCCATTTGCTGGGGAACAGAAAAGATGTGTTTGTGATATAATCATGATATCAAAAGGTAGGGAAAGACAATGACAGCATCACCAGAATGATAGAAAAATGTGCATTTGTCTTTCCCATCCTCTGAGTATCCCCATTTCAGCTTCCACATCTCCTTAACTTCAGGAGAAAAGTGTGGGGTCAGCACTACCATCTGGTTCCATCTGAAGTTAGGATTTTTTAAAAATTTTTAGACATCTGAGTAAAGTACTGGCCTGATATCCAGGAAGGATCAAACCTGCTTTATTTTACCTTTGCTGTCCTAGAAATTACATATCCTATATAGGTGTCCAAAAGTGAATTCAGTGGTTTAATTTGTGTTTAAATACATTGTCCCAGGAATATGTCACTTTGATTAAAAAATTCTATTATTACAGTGTCTAAATAGCAGCAACAGAATTAAATCCCAGAGTATTTTATTCCAAATGGGGGAGGTGTTCAGGGATGTACCAGGGGAGTATGCTATCTGGGCAAGAAAAGCAGATGTCAAGAGAGCAGGTGTGGACGTGGACACCAGAATTGCTCGGCAGAACAGAACTGGAGAGGAAAGACTTGAAGTTTTGTAAACATTTTCTTACAGTTCAGGAGACTTTATACCTCCATGGGTGACCTCTGAAGAAGGATACTTCTTGTCCATAGATGGAACTTTTTAATATATTTGAAGACTACACTTTCATTTTGAGCCTGAGGAAATGGAACCGGAGAATCTAGCAAGTTCTGGTGAAGAGAGAAGTCGGGAAAAGCAACCACTTTACACCTCTACCCAGGGTTTTTTGTGTACTATGGTCTCCAGGAGACATAGAGTTGCCAGAAAAGGTCTGTGGGGGGAATCATCCACTTCCAACCTCTTTCTTTTCTTTCTCAGAACTGTAATTAAAATACTATAAAACTGTCATTTGTTTTGGATAATTTTGCCTGATCCTGTTTCTGGCTGTGATTTACCACTGGTATCTTGGTAGATGATGTAGATGATGTTCCTTGTGATGTGTTAAAATTAAGCAAAGCCCACCACAGGATCTCAGTGTAGTTCCAGAGCACTTACTCTCAGCTTTTCCACAACTGTACCATTTGTGTAACTTTGTGTAAGTACTGCCTAATCCTGCAAGTGATCCTCAAGGGAGTAATACCACTGACAACATGCATCTAAGTTTAGCACCAGATTTGAAGGCTGGCACACAGTCAATAATACAATCCAAAACTGCTGCCCAGCACTTCTACAACAACAGCCACAGCTGAAGACTTGCACACCCACCAGACATTCTACAATAACATGCCTGGGAGGTGTTTCCACAATAGTCTTGATACTCAGTGAAAAAGCAGAGTGGGAAAAAAACCCAAAACTAGCATCCAGATACAAAATATTTTGAGACTCCATTCAAGCTATTATAGCTGTGCTAAAACTAGACTTGAAAAATTCAGACGAGCTTCTCATGGGCATGAAAAAAACATTGTGTCACATCCTAAACTGAGTATTTTTGATGCATTCACAAATGGCCATGCAAAATTAGATCATTTAATGACAAAAGGAAACAAAAAAGTTAGTGAACACTGCTGAAGAGTTACATACAGTACCATCTGTTGGCTTTTTTTCTTCTTTCCTTGCACGTCCATTGAAGGTTACTGTTACCATCTGAGTTGCATAAACTCAGCATGAGTAAACAGAAATGATTTATTTTGTGAATTTCTAAGTTCAGAACTTGTGAACTGCAGCATTTAGCCTTGTCACTGATTAAACTGTTTTATAAAGAATTTCATTAATCTTACTTTATTGTATAAGTTGTTAATTTTAGAGGGTTTTTTGCTATGTGTTTTCATAGTTCAATAAAAATGATCAAGTTAAAGTGGAGATGGATATGGAGCAGAAGGTCTGTGCCTTTAGGGACTGACACCAGTTATTAGACACATATCTTAAAGAATCTGAAATTCCTTCTGGCAGATGTATCATAAACAAGAAGCTGTAACTTATGGTCTGATGGTGCTGAGCTACTTGGCCATTATAATTAAACTTACATTAAAAGAACCCTCCTGCTGTTTCCCTCTCCTTCTGGAAAGGCTAGCAGTTTTCTTCAAACAATTATGACAGTATTTCTAACACCTCTGCATTTGTTTTCAGGATATAAAAAGCCACATGCTCCTTTACATGGCCAGACTGCAAATCTAGCAGAGGGGAAAGGAAGCACAGGAACAGGGAGCACAGGAACAGGTAGCACCATTCCCCCTCAGAGATGGAGATTACTGGGAAGAGCAAGGTAACAGCAAGAGTGATCTCTTCTTCCAGTTCTATTTTTAAGACAAAGTGAAATAGCTCCACAGCTCTCTAGCTAAAAGAAAAAAGAAAATCCAAACAGGAAAATTGTGTCAGTAAGAAGCCATTGCTTTGCTGGGTCAGCCAAAGACCCACTTGCTGTATATTTATCTCATGACATGGGTGATGGCAAAGACAAAGGTGAAGCTTCCCAGGTAATGTGACCACTTTGGTCTCTTCCTCCAGACAATCCCAGTCTTCAGGTTCAGGCTCTCTCCCAGGCTGGTTTGTGTCCTGGAGTTCAGTCTTACACCTGCTGACTCTGGATCTATTTGGGATCTGGTTCACACCTCATCAGCTCCCTTTCTCATTCAGTTCTATTTTTGTTCCTTTACCTCTTCCCTTCATCTCAGTTTTCTGCTACCTGCAGGCTCCCAGTATACTCACACATGGCAGGGTTCCCACATTATGAAATTGTAAGGGCATTTAAAAACTAAATTTGGATCAACCTCAGCTGATTCTACACCAAGTGAATTTTCAAATTTTAATTTGGGCAAAAGTTTGACACACATGAACAGAGCTTTCTGGCTCCCTCATACTCCTACTTGGAGCACTAGAAGTTTTCAGGCCCTCAAACACATTAACTTGTGTGAGAGCACCAGCTTTTCCTGAAACAGTTTTTGGCTGAGTTCTCCAAAACCAATTTTTTTCTCCAAATAGAAATTCATAGACACAGCACTTGAGGCTTTGCAAAGTTATAAGCAACCAAAAGACAGGCTAAAATGAGAATCAATACCAAATCTTATCTACAGCCAATGCTGGGATCTTGTTTGCAATATGAACACATGCCTAAGTAGTATCTACATAGCATCCTGTCCACCTGCTGCTTTAAGAGGCATTCAGACTATGTCATAAAATGCCAGCAATTCCAATTCTTCTCCAGCCAAGCCTTCCAATTGTAGATTTCCAAAGTGCACAGAAATATTTATAACTAGCATTCATATTGCTAATTGAAATATTAGTAGGAGATACCAGCTGCTTCATGTATCAAAATACTGACATTCATTATTATGGGTTGGCAGAGACTTCAGGGATTTTTAAAATTTTTGTATGAATTTGAGTGTTAATGAAAGCATACTAGTGTAGTTGAGTGAGACCCAAACATGAACTCTAACCCTTAACTCTAGCCCTGCCTTTGTAGGAGCTTTAACTGCAGAGTCAAAGCCTGGGCTGGGATCCCTGGAAAGCAAAGGAGTATCATCACAATTTGACTTTTTCCAATTCCTTTTTCTCAGCTGTGCAGGAAGAGCACACCAGATATTTGAAAAGGTTTATGCTATCCGTATGGCTTGGTGTGCATTTATATTAGCTGGAAAAATGAGAGAAATGGAAAAAGAAAGTCTTGGGCAGGCTTGAAAGATGTTGCTTTAAGGAAGCTTAACTCAGTCCCTTCAGGGAGAAGACATGTTTTATCCCACGCATTGCCAGTTTGTAATTGCATGCCATTTTCTTAATTGCATATTCAAATGATTAAGAAGCACTGCTGCTAGCACTATGATCACAAATGAAATTAATATAGGTTCTCACTGATTTTGGAATGATTTGGAAAATGATTGCATGTGTAACATTACATGTATATTAAATAAGAAAATAATGACCACTTAGACATTTTTACACTATCTAGGAACAGCAGGTGCAATTTCATTATTCTCTTCATGCAGCTTGCTAACTTTTATAATCCTCCTTCTTGGAAAGACTGACTATATAATTGCTATCAATCTTGTGGTAGCAATCTTGCCTAGCTAGGTGGGCACATTACAATTTAGACATCCCTGTCCTAGACATTGTGCAAACAAAAAGAAAACATGGAACCATGACAAAAAGAAATAACAGTCTAGATACTAAAGTCAATAGGTGGCAAGGTAAAGAAAAGGTGTTGTTTTTGTTATAGTGTATATTAGAAGCTGAATTGCCCACTGCCATGACTTACCATGCTACGATTTCAGGATTGATTTTACCTGAGCAGTTTGTTAACTTTTCATTGTATCAATCCAGACGTTTATGCTGTGCACTCATCATAGTTGTGCCCAAGAGGGATGGAGGCTCATGAAAGCTTTAGTAGCCAGCCTTTGGATAAACACATGGAGGACTACTACATAGTGGAAAAAGCAGAGATTTTATTCTCAGCATCCTATTACTGTAACTCTTAAATGGTGATAAACTCTCACTCAAGTGTGATATTACAAGAACTTTAACACATACATGGCCAGAATCCCTTAGAAAGAGGTGGAGGATTACTGGCTAATCCTTCTTTACTGATTACCTAACAAATATCCAGTAGATTATTTAAAATAACCTGGTTATTTTGTGTCTTTGAACTACCTATTTTGCTCTATTAGAACAAGGCACACACTGGACATGGCATGTCTGATCCTGACTTTCCTCCTGGTTTACTGCATTAGATTTTTTTGCTTTGTTTTTGGCATTGCTTTCAATGAAATAACACAAGTGAGAAAGCAAGGAGGTCCCAAAGCTCCAGAGGAATTGGAGTGAATTCTGCTGGTGGTGGGACTCCCCTGCTGGGCTCCTTTCCAGGGATCCATGTAGGTGGACTCT
>VZUA01051221.1:15068-36215 GCA_013401035.1 Horornis vulcanius
CAGCAGCTGCCTGTTGCTATAGATTCTGTCTTTGGGTGTTTTGCTATTCAAGCACCATGGTTTCATATTATGCCTTTTAGGAATATTTCTAAGACAAGGGTGCATCATATTGGATTAAACTCCTGACAGTTTTTTTCTGACTATATAACCCCATATTATGGGGTTAACCCCATGACTAGGTAACCCCATATTAGTAATTAACTAGAAGGTGTGAGAGCTCTGACAGTTTCTGAAATGGAAGAGAGCAAGAGAGCAAGTTCCTTAAGGCTAGAGGCTGAGAATTTCAATCTGTAAAGACATTCATGTCAGTGTAGTGCTGTGCTGTTGTACTGCAGCCCTGTTGTATAATCCAATTCATGTTACTCTACCAAATAACAATATAGACATAGGATGCTGCTGAAGTTTAAATACAGCATATAGATGAGATGAACATGCAAAATGGCAATGAAACACAGAGCACAGAACAAGAAAATAATGGATATGGAAAAATAAGACTAGGAAGACTAGGACAGTCTTGACATATGATGTGCTTGCCTCCTTCTCCATCACTGCAAAATCAGCTCTGCCTTTGCTCTTTGCAGCAATTGGGCTCAGAGCTCTGCATCTCCAGAGATGCTCTGCCTGCATCCCCTGCATCCTGCTGTCTTATTGGGTCATTGCCATTATGGATTTTAACCTACTCTGTCACCTGAGATTCTTTTGCCATGTGTTAAACTCATTGCTCTTCTTCAGACAATAATTTGCTTCTGTGTGATACTTCTCTTGCTGCAGAAAGAAATGGTCAGAAATCAAAGATTCTAGGGTCATAACTTAGTTCAGACACATGGTGCCCTCCTTATATCTCCAAAGTGGGATTATATATTTTGCCACAGGTTAGCCAAGGATGCTGCTTTTATTAGGTTTGCAATGGCTCTTGTAGCAGCATCACCATTAGCAGACAATGCCAGTGCTGTGTTTTGCAATCAGGAATAGCTATTTTCAAACACATCACTCCAACATTGATAATGCATCACCAATTAGTCTGAACAGAAGCTCACACTCCCAGCTGCACTGATTCAGTACTGTACCACTGTGCATTTCAGAGCCATGGTTTTTGCTGTTGCTTTTGCTGTGTTCTTTTTCATCCAGGCATTCTCCATAGACCAGCTGTTGCAGTGAAATTTCTGCCCAGATTGTGGCTATCCAAACCACTAAAAAAAAATCTCTTAAAAACAATCCACAGGGCTTGTATGTTTTGTGAGACAATATGTGAGTCTTAAAAGACCAAAGGAAATTGTTACCTTAGGAAAAGATAAGATTTATTTCAAAAGCATTAACATTATAATAAATTTAAAACATGTTTTAAAATATCATAATCACTGAACTCTTAATCACATCTGAACATGTAATGATGATGCCTATATTTTGTAACTTATTATAAAAATAAATTTCTTCAGAGATCTGGTTACAGAGTAACCATTGACAACCAAACTTTCATCCTGTTTCATCCATTGCATCAGTTCGGGAAGAAAATTTTTCCAGGCAATCATGTCTCAAATGCACTTGCTAATTAATCTATTAATATTAAAGGCAAACAGTTGCAAATCCTGCAGGATAATTTTACCCCTTGTGCATTCTCTTTAGAGTAAATCTATTATTCTGCTGCAATTAAGATCTCTGAGTTTTTTCAATGATTTATTGATAGTAATTCGTAATGTTGGTGCCCCAATGAAATGTACATATAGTAAAGGTATTGCTAGGTTTCGGAATTTTATTCCAAGATTAAGGAAAGAGAGAGGCTATGGCAGACAGGGTCAGGAGACTGTAATCATGTGTTATTAGTTGCACCTTTAAAAATAGATTGTGTTTAAGGTACAAATGACATGTGGGAGGAGCAGCATTGAAGTTTGTATGTGTGACACTTCAGACGCCAGAATACAGCCAGTAGTCTTTTAACCATGCTTCTGTCAAAGACAGGAACTCCCACATGCTCCTGTTACATCCCAGGTTTGAAATTTAGACAATGTGGAACAGGCAAGAAATTCATTAGGTCATCCTTCAATAGATACACAGAGACAGGAGTTTCCATCTGGTACAGCCCAGTGGTTCACACTGCAGTGAACTGATAGTGCATATGGTTTCTTTTGGCAAATAGTTCACTTTTTAGACGTCTTCCTTTCAAGAATGGGGGGGTGAAAAAGAGAACAAAAATAATAGGAAGGTCTCCCTGCTTTACGTGTGTGTTTATTATACCACTGACTCCATGACAGTCCTGTATCTTAATTCCACAGTAAGAAGCTGTTGCTAATGTATCTTTCCTGCTAGTCTTTATTAAGTTGAATGACTGATGTGTCTGCACCAGGTATGTTCTTCTTGTAACCACATATTCACAGGCAGAATTAGAATTATGTATTTTGTGGCTGAATTTGGAAGAAGGAAGTTTCATGTAACTAGCTGAGAATAGTGATAATTTCTCACTTCCATGCTGATGGTACATGAGAGAGACAATACCTATTTTTTGTTACAGCTCCCCTCTCAGAGTGTGTTGTTACTTGTTTTCATCACTGGCCTTCTTTGCTATCCCAGTACCAGGGGCCTGAACATGATTTAAAAAAATATTGGAAACTTACTTTATTTAAAACTAAGTTAAATAACATTATTTAAAATAACTTAAAAGCCTAAAACTTGATTTATCTAGAGTTAAAATGACAGAATAAGGAGCCAACATTACTCACAAAAATTTCATTAATCTTCTTTCTTATACACTTTGCTCCATTGATAGTTGCTATGATCACCTGTAAATGCCATAATTTCATTACTATATCAAAGTACACGAATAAAATGAACATCAACATACGCCGAGCTTTTTAGATGTTTTAAATTTTTTTGAAACCTACATTCCCCCTGTAATTCTAAGCAGTTACATGCAATAGAATTAAAGATAAGATAGATTTTTCTTGTGATGATATTCTGAACCAAAGCTTTAGAGAACACTGTGTGTTACAGGAGACATGAAAAAGATGTGATAGTTGGCAACGCTGGTTTTGTTTCATTACCATCACATCCGAATGCAGGGAAGCTGCTCCCAGCACTGCTAACATTTACTCCTCTGGAAATCGCCCAGACCACCATCCTTCTCCAGGCTGCAAAGAAGGGAGAAGGTATCTGGAAGCAGTGATGAAAGCTGGCTGTTAAAAAGCATGCTCTGAGCAGAGATTTGTTTTGAGTCAGGTGGCAAAATATCTGTCTGCGAGCGAGACGGGTTTGTGAGGCGTCTGTGGGCAGAGCTCACTCAGGTGCTGGCAGGTTGCAGATTCTCCACCAGCTGGTCTGAAGGCTCTCCCGAGCCGGAGCCCGTGGAGGAGACAAGCTCCTCCTCTCCAACCAGCAGCTTTCAGTTTTATGGGGAATGAGTAACAAGAGTGCACCTACTGCTTTTCCCCAGAGAGTAGCAGAAACCTCTTCTTCTCCTGGCTTAGACTGAGCAAGTCTCTCCAAGACTCTCGCACTTCTCCACAGTGTATGGCTCAGATCTTCCCTCTAATCTGGTTTTACAATATTGTGGTGTAATGTCACTGTTGTCTGGCAGTTTGTCTGGCCCTCTAAGCCACTCAGGATGCCATTGTACAAGACAACTATAATGCATTTCCACTTCAGACCAGCGGTCTGGCTTGAAAATGCAAACACCTCCTCCACCGCACCCCTCAATGCACAATGTGATACACACTAGAGGTATTCCCTAGCAACAAAGTACAAGGAAAAATCCTCTCATTTGGAGTTTAGAGTAGGAAAACATAGAGAGTAAAAAACACGTGCACAGGCTGTGAAATAAGTGTTTATTATATAATTAAATATAACTGAACTTTTTAAGCTTCTGTATGTCTATATCCATCTCACCAGAGGAAGGAAATTTTGGAGAGGTAGCTGGAGGCTGTACCACTGGGGATTTTCTCCTATAGTAGTGATGACTGGAATATGTATGGGTTTATTTCAGGGACTACACACTGATTTAGCAGAGCTTTAGGTTCCCTAGGGAGTAATCAGTGGTGAGGGTGCATAGGAATGTGATTATGGGGACCTCAACATACCATATGTTCTACAGGCTCAAAATACGGGAAAATGATTTCCTAATTGGTAACACATAACTGAAACAGCTACTGTTTTAGAAGGAGCAAATCCATCACCTAGGATTCCCAAGAGGAGTTAACTCATCACTTGATACATCAAAGTCTGGGATTAACTTTTCCCTGTGAGGCAGAGTTTAACTGCTGCTGTATTTGATCCAGATACTTGATGGTCTTTGTAAATTGAACAAAAGCCTTGCATGCCAAAATTAAATGGTGATTCGATCTAAAGAAAATTGGGATTTTCCAACCATCTCAAAGGAGGCTTTGTGAAAAGTAGAAATCTTTCAAGAGGAAATATACTTGAAATATCTTGAAAGATAATTGTTTGGATATGTGGGACATGCAAACTAGCTGTCCGGCTTAAAAGGAAGCTTTCTTGAAATAAGAGTAGAAGAGTAAGTAGTCACTGTCAACAGAGGAAACCATTATTATTTATAAAATATCAAAATATCTATAAAAGATGACCTCTGGCTTAGTTTTGCTTAAGGTATGCAAGACACATGCTAGTCAAAACCCCAGTAATCTCTTTGAAGTATTTCTCAGATACTATTTTTGTCTTCTACAGCATTCAGCCTTCTGCACTGATCAGTGAACAACTTCAGACTAGGGTCACACCCTGTGAAACCCAGATAAGCAAGTAACAAGGAACCAGCTCTCAGAACACCTTTTTCCCATTCACTTTCTAGGAAATTTTGATCATTTTCTTAATTGAAGACCAGTCCAAAGTAATCAATACACCTTTATAAGAAATTGAAATACCTCATACTGGAATTAAGAGCAGCTTGTAATACATCTCAACAGCTTTATTGCTTAAGACATCAATTAACTCAAGATTTCTTTAGTGCACTCAGTCAAGAGGACCTAACTTTGGAGCTCTTGATTCTTTAATATTCCTGAAAAAGTCTTCTTTGCACAAGATTTCCATTCAAGTGATCTTTTCACTTCCAAGCCCCGTTAAAACAACAACAACAAAACAAAAAAACCCAAACAAGCAAACAAACAAAAAAAAAAACCCCAACCCACAAATGAACAAAACCTAGGCAAAATTCTGGTTGCAGATGATCCACATTTTATTGGGAACTTTGCTTTATATCTATATGAAATCTGTTTCTATGATAGTGATGGCAAATTGTTTGAAACCAATGGAATACAACATCAGTGGGTAACTTTAAAGAAGGGGACTCTAGACATCAAGAGATGAAAGATATTCTTCTTTTAGGACAATTATCTTGTTTTCTCAGTTTTGGAAGGCTAGATGACAAGAAAGCCTGCAACTGTCACACAAAGAGAGAACTAGACAGTGATGAACAACTCTCTTAGCTGCCACCACTCTGGATTTAAGAAAGCTTTAGAGAATCTAGGGGGTATTAGACAGACCGTAAAGAAGAGAAACTGGAAGAAGAAGGCAAATCAGAGTTGAGGGACTCTGAGATTTACTGTAATAGACACAAATATGTATTATATAATATACCTATAGGAATCAAAAGCAAATTTCATGGGCCAGAATTGGTGCAGTGGAAGGAAGGGAAAAGGATTTGAAATTTTGTCTTACAGTGACTGAGGGGGGAACAGGGAGCCCATACAGCCCAGAGTATTGATTGATCAAGTGCTAGGGAGATTAATTGGAAGAACCAAAAGCCACAGAGGCAAAATCTTTCTGGAATTAAAGAAGAAAGCTAATTTTTGGTCCAGAAAACAGAAAGAGGTTCAAGGGGATGCAAATAGCAGTTCTGAGACTAGTTCAGACATAGGTTTCTGGAAGCAACAGAGGAAAAACCTACGCATGAGAATGAAGAGAGCAAAACAGAGATGAAAAGGAGATCTCAGAGCAAATTAATTTTAAGGATTTCAAGAAGCTCAGAGACAAAATGGAAAAGGGATACAAAATGATGATTGGGAAAAGCTTGCTTTATATTTATTTGGAGCAGTGGTGCCAAAAGCTGAACAGACAGCAGGAGGTGAGGAACTGAAAAGAAGAAGTGATTTTATGGCTTACAGGAGCAAGTAGCCAGAGGGGAAAATAGTCTTAATTGATGCAAGGTCTTCTAGTTTATTCAGAAAATTCAGAAAAAAATTACAATATTTTTCCTGTTAATTACTAGGGACAATTCTTGAAATGCAACAGCTTGTTTTAAAGAGCATATGGTAGGGGGTGCTAGGCAAATGCAGCAGACAATGTGTTACCAAAAGAAGAAAATCTCTTTTACATAAGGAGACATATGTAATCCAAATTTATCCACACCGTACCATCAAAAAGGGTATTTTAAATCATGCAGTCTATAACACTAATATTCAGACTGCAATTACTCACTAAGGTATGTGCAATCAGTACTTTCAGACATTACTCTAAGAGGCAGCTTGAATCTTAGATGTATAGAAAAAATATAATGGAATGGTAGCTAGGAGTTTGTATGATAAGTGATGTGCTAACCCAGCCTGATCACATGCTGAGGCCAACAACAGGTCCCATTGTCTGCAAGCTTCTTGAAACTCTGCAGCCACAGGATTTACCTCTTTTTACATGAATATAATTTTTCTGCCTTCTTCAAATGCTTTTTGAATATGTGCTCGTAAGTTAAATTTATTTTTCAGCAATGTTCTCTTTATGGCGTTAGGTTTTTATACCTCTGCAACAACATGGTTCTCTTCTTGTCTCATTGCCACCTTTTGTCAGCTGCCTTCCAGTTTTATATTCTCTGGCACAGTGTGAAGAAGTTTCTGATCTACCTTCTCTTATATCCACCCAAATACTTTTGTAGATGAGCCACAGAGGAGAAAACTGGAAGCACTCTGCACTTCATCATAAAATTACCTCTGTTTAAAAGAAAATCTTGTGTTCCTATGATAAAGTCACAAACAAACCATGTCACAGAATGGATCTTATTAAAAACAGAAACTAATTATGAAAGCCCATCTTTGGAGCATCAGTGCGCAGGATAGAGACCTGAAGGATGATATGAGGGACAGTGGCTGGCAGCAGGAATTGTGTGGGAGGACAGGGTCCCACAGTGGGATCTGCTCTGGGAGCAGACATTTGAACTGCCAGCTGTGTGGGTTGGGTAAGGTCTGGCGTCCATATGGGCCCTGGGTTGGTCAGGACAATCAAAGGGTGCCGGGGGTCTGGGGGATAGGGTGAGTGGGCTGGCACAGCCTGCAGCTCAGGGGGCTCTGTGCTGGAAACAGGTGCTGGTAGTGCCACCTCTGGGGAAAAGGGGCTTCCATGGCAGCCTCTGTGTTTATCTGACCATCTGGATTCATGCTATGTGTGACCTCCTCAATGCTTTGTGCAGGTTTCCAAGGTAGAGTTGGGATGAAGAGCACGATCCCAACTTCACGCTTTGGTTCTGCTAGGGACCCACAAACCTGTGAGCAGCTCTCTGCAGCCAGCTGGGAATCCAGCCCACAGGCTGCATGGCAAAGACAGTGCCATGCACTTAAACCTGAAGTGGATTTTGATGAGCAATTTGGCTCTATAAAATGAGAATGAATGACTAGTATTTTGTGGTTTAAGATAAGATTAAAACAGAACCCAAAGTAACTTCAAAATGACAGTAAATCCCATGTAGCCTAAAGAAAATATGTCCTTCCCAGTTTTGAAAGTCTCCTTCAGTCGTAGCAGATTCTGTGATGCCTCACCAAGAGAGTGAGCAGTGTTGCCAATTTGGCCATCATGTCCTCCTGATTGCACTGTTTCTGCTAAAGGAGCTAGCATACGTACAGCTGCTTGTAAAGAAGATTTTAAAAAATGCAAAGCTTTCATGAAGGTGAAGCACATGTACTAAGTTAGCAGTTCATTATCTCTGCACTTGACTTAGTCAAGTGGTTCCAACAGCTCTTCATTTTATACTAATACTAAGGCTAATTTGTATAGCAATATCTACTGACAGAGTAAGACCAACTCTGGAGATGCCATAACCACAAACAAAAAAATCATTCACTTCCTGGCACATCTTCTTCCTGGAGGATCTTGTGCTACAAAGTGCTTTTCCTTTGTGAGTGGCAGTTTCCATACCAACCTTGCTCTCTTAAGCACACTTATCTAGAGCTGAGATGAAAAGACTGAAGCTGAACCTGACAGCTACTGTGCCCTGTGCTCACTACAATTGTAGGTTTGCAGCTTTGTGGAGGTGCTCAGCAGAATGCACTACATCAGTAGCATCACACCCCCATTAAACCCAGCACCAGGTTAGGTATCTACATTAGTCACAGGGAGAACTAGATATGGAGGAATGGAAATCACTACTGAATGAGGGGACACCTTATAATAGTCAATAGGAAGTGCTAAAAAGGGAAGAGTGTTTCTTCCAGACTTAGACATCTGTTCCTTCTCTGGCCCCAGACTCGAAAAACATATGTGAGATTCACAGACCAACACTCTGTCACTTAAATCATTCCTTTGGGCACAGACGACCAGCTCCCTTTGTTTCTTTAAAAAACAGTGGCAATATAATTTTATCAGCTAGTCTGGTGTTCAGATCTGAGTCTTTTCCAGCATGAGGCGGATCAAGCTCATCTCCCAGCAGACAGATCTGTGTGGCACACTGGGATGAGCCTCCTGTCTGCTACACATTCCCTACTGTGCAAAAACAGTGGGAACAATTTTAGGGTCAGAAGGAGTGACAGTAGGAGAAATCAATGATGTTGTAAATCTGAAAAGATAGTATTCAGCTAAGACAGAGGGCCTTACTTCAGGCCCTGCTCAAACACATGAGTAAAAATGTGCATTAAATAGTATTAAACAGTTGCCATACAATCACACACCATAAAAGAAATTATACGGTGATCAAGAACTAAACCCCAGCTATCTTCCTGAAAAGCAGATGCTATAAACATCTAGTACCTCTACATCCCTGTTTCTGAGCAGAAGACATCTCACTGAAGCTTCTTTTATTTTGTTTGCTACTCCCTCTCTTACCTCTGATCACGCTTCACATCAAAGCTATCTTTGCAGTTTTCCCTTTGCAGCCCATTTCTAGCCCCTCTCCAGGCAGAGCTCTAGGCTTTCTCTGTCTTTCAACCTTTTGTTCATTTGTGGGTGATTAAGCTCCTTTCCATATCTGCACCTTGTTCTCAGTGATAGTTTCTTTGAATTTTAGCTTTGGCATCATGACTCTGGAAAGATGTTTTCTCACTGTCTTGCTGCTAATTAAAGCTAGCTTGCTGAAGGTTCTGATCCACGGTCCCAGGAGATTCCTGACCCTTTCATTTGGCACACATTATTTTCCAGGTGATTAGTTTGGGTATTTTTAAGTAGTTTTAAAAATTATGTTTGCTAGGTACAGTGCATTAAATTCTCCCATCAAAGTCATTCTCTTTATATTTTTAAGAGGAAGTAATTATTAATCATGCTAGTTAAATTATTCATTGTAATTTTGAATTTGTCTGCCACTTTGAAAATAAACAGCTTGTTTTGCTATTACATATGTTTTAGAGCTGCATTACTTAACACCCAGCTGTAAGCCTGTGTAAAAATCACAGAAACAGAAATCTGTAGGCAGATGTTGCACTTCAACATCCATTCTCACACTCAGCTCAGAAAATCTTGTGTGCAGATTTCACTTTCCTCGAGGTGATCCAGTTCCTAACCATTGACTTGGCATCAGCAATCACATCAGGGCAGCAAGGCAGAGTACATGCATCCTTTGAACTGACTCCATGGATCATTGATCCCAACAGTCGCTGAAGGCAACAGGTGGCTAGACAGTATTAAAGGAATAGGTTTATTGATTCTATTCCTTAAATAAAACATTATGAAGAAAAGACTATCACAAAATATCTGCAGATTATTCAGCAGGTTTCTGGTGTGCATGTCTCTCTTGATATAAAATATGCATGGTACAAATGCCCTGGGAGTCTGCTGCTTGTCAGGGTTGTGTCACACAAGCACAGCAAGCCAAGCAAAGGGAGGATGTTGTGTGAATAGCATGTTTACAAGGATAGGTGACTGACCATAAGTGCTGAGTTCACTCACTTTATGCCTGTTAAAAATCAAACCTTTCATCTATATTTGACATTTAGTACAGGCTAAATCTTTCTGTATATTTACACCGCTTTTGTTTTTCCAGCCATCTCAGTTCTCACTGACTATCCAGGCTCTCCCATGCCATTTCAGGCCAAAATTACACAAGTCAGTCATGATTTAAAGCTGACTGTGCTCTCGAAAGAAAACTCATACAGTTAGGGATGGCCACAAGATGACTTTAGAACCTGTCATCTCCGCACAGCTGAGTGGGGCTCCCAGGCTGTGAGATGATGGAGCCCAGTTGTTTGGCTTGGGAGGGTCTGGAGGCACACATGGATGATGTAGTTGCCCGTCCAGCTCTTTGGATGAAGCACAGAGGATCTGCTGAAATTGCTTCACAACTGCAACAGCTGGCCTGTTGTCTCCCTGAGCATTCCAAAGGCCAGGGTAAGGGTTGAGGCTTAGTGCTGGTGTGTGTTCCAGCACAGCCTGCCTACCCCAGCCAGAGTGCAGTGCCTCTGTGGGGCTGCACTGCTCCCCAAGGTAGCCAGGAGCTCCCCAAGCCACCAGTGCAGCTCACAGCCCAGTTGTGTGAGGAATCACACGTTGACACAGGTTGTGGGAATGATTCCCTCAGCTTGGTGGCCCCACTTGCAAAAATATTTTTGGGACTGGTACTGACTGATAAAAATATGCACTATAGTCTATGCCAAGGCAGTGGTAAATTTGCTATAGCAACATAGTATGTCTGATGGGTATGTTATTCTGAAGCCTCAGCTGTGGGCCAGGACTCCTTCACACTAGATACTGTACAAGCCCAGACTGAAAACTGTCACTGTGAATTTACTTTTTAAAGTAAGTGATTTGATGAATGATGATAGCCTCAGTACTGGTTTCAGAGTACAAATCATGCTATTTTTATCCTCCGTTGTTTGCTAAACATCCAAGTAAACTTTCAAGTTTCAGAGCAACATGCTTTCTCACAAAATATTTTGAGTATTTTCTGACTTCCCTTTTAAGTCTGCCCTTGAGGTATTCTAACAAAGCCATGACAAAAAAGAACTTCAGGATATTGTAGAAACCCTTAGTCATTGCAGAGCATTGATATTTGCAAAGATGTTTCGCATGGTATAAAACACATTCACATTTACAAAATGGTTGTTATTTCCAGCCTATTCAGACATTACACTGTGCTTTCTCTCCTATAGAGGGAGAGCCAAAATATATCTTCACATGACATCATTGTAGGCTAAGGATGACAGAAAAACTGCAATGAGAAACAAGGGGGTGCAAAGCAACCCCATGGGGGCTGCAGCTGCCTCCTGCTGTGACAAAATGTCTCCAGAGACACCAAAGGAAACTCTTTCATAAATGGACCCTCCTGGAGCATTAAAATCTAAAAGCATCACATTGGCACAAGAGAGCAAATCATTCTAAAGGAAAAGTTGGTTTTCATATGATATGGTTAAATCATGATGTGCACTCTGATTGTTAATGCTGAAAATAGTTTTCTTATTTAGGCTGCTTGTTTCTGATGAAATCTTGTTTCCAGGTGGCAGCGTAAGTAAACAGCTGTAAGCCGAGGTTTATTTCCTGATACTGGGATGTAGGAAAGGCTCCAGACTTACAGTGTGCAGCTTCTAGATAATGCAGAGTAGATGCAGTTCCATTTTGTGTAATTTTAAAATATCAAATTAATCCTGATTATGTAACTTCAACTTTTATGCTTACCTAATGAACCTGAACAGATACATGCACCTTCGACAGCTATTTACTCATGGGCTGAATTTTGTCTTTAAAAGGCCTAGTAATGTGAAAAAGATTGGTACAACAACAAATTTTTATCCAATTTGACAAATATGTTTCTCTGTGTTAATTCTATAATGATTTTAGATAGAACATAAATGGTTATATGAATAAATGTACCTGATTCCAATGGAATTTGTTTCATTGCATTCACATGTTTTGTTTAGTATTTTTATGAAACCGTATGAAAAATGAATGAATGCTCAAACTATGTTGCATCACTTTTTAGTGATTAATTACAGCATAAACACCATGATTCTTCTATGCTGAAATAGAAAAAAAAATACCTCAGAGACATGTTTAATCATTTGGCTCTAATAGTGCTGTGTTTATTCATTCCTTTTTGGTCCATTAGAGAGTAAATTAGATTTGATTCACTTACTATGATTGGCTTAATTGTACCAGATACAGAAGAAGTACAAATAAAACTGTAATAAATCCAGCAGATGTTTAACCTGCTCAACCAAGATCTTTAACAGCCAAATCCAATAGCAATTCATACTCAGCAGTTTAACCAGACCCTTAGGAAGTTGCTCTAATTTTTCTGAAAATCAGATACTTTATTTCTATGTCGCTGAAACAAGACTGGTGTACCATATTTTCAAGTCTGGATTATTTTACAAATATTTTTGTGATCTTGTTCTTCTCTGTGCTGGGCAATCCTGGCAAGAGGATTATAGGAGCTGGTGTTAAAGCAAATCCTATGGCTTCTGCTCAAGGTAAAAACACTAAAGGTCACTAGCAGAGAAAACAACAATTTCAGAATAAAATTATAAAATAATTATTTTAATGTCTTTGATTTTAAAAGCTAATGCATAATGCACTAAACCACAAGGTTCATCAGATCACAATTTAACTTGCTATGACATTTAAATATGCTATTTAATATGTGCATGAGAAATTCTAATACTAAATATTGTATCTTAGTCAAACTGGTCTTTCACGTGGCATTGCAAAACCATCTGTATCTATAGAACTAAAAAGGACAATATACATTAGCAAACCAGTTCATGATGGAGTTCGTTATGCCCCAACAAACCCCACCAAGAAATAAAGTAGCCTATTAACACAGAAAAATGTCAGTTATTTTAATTGCAACAGGAGGTGAAAGGAATCTTCTCTGAGTGTGAAATTACTGTGAAGCCATCCATTGATCCCTCTATTTAATCAGTCTCTTGAGAACACCAGGAAGATGGAAGAGTATCTGATTAGTGTAGAAGTGTCAGCCTGGGATTAGCTTTAGGCACCTGGCTTTTATATCGAGGGTTTTCCCCTCTCCGCTCACAAACCTGAACCTCTGGCTGGATTTACCACTTGCCCCACTGAAGCAGAGTTCCCCTCTCTGTACAGTGCCAGTGGAAAAAAGCAGAGGATGCCCAAACCTTTTGGTTAGGTTTCTGACCAAAGACTCAGCAAATGACACACCAGGTCACAGACAGTGAAAGGAACAAAACCAAAGCACCTGAATCAGTTACTCCAAAGCCATCCAAGGAGGACAAGCACTCTCCTGGGATGAAACCCACTGAGGTGGGTCAAGGAGAGATCCTTCCCTCCCCAGCCAGCTCCAGCAGACCATGGGCTGACTGCGTGCCCAGGGGCGTGGGACTTATTTTGGACTGTACAGGGGAAGAACTGTGCAAAACTTATGGGACATTTTAAAGGGATTTAGTGTGGAATGTCCTATGGGACATTCAGGAAAAGAACCAAAGTTGGGAAAGGTGTCCAGGTGGCTCAAGTTCTGGGTGAAATAGGGAAGAGACCCACTGATACCAAGTGCTTCCCTCAGTTGTCTGCAAGAAAATCACAACACGACCAATTGGGCAGAGCCTGCTGCTCATGCGGGTGCCTATTAATATGAGGAAGTTAGATTTCTCCTTCCTCTGTTGTAAAACCTTTTACTTCTCCAACCAGCAGCAGAGGATGATGCTCAGCAAACCACTGAATATACACCCAAACTGAAAACAAACCATTTGCAAACAAGATATAACCTGGAACAAGTTCTGAGTACTTTGAATATGGAACAAATCTGTCAAAATCAAATTCTGTTCATAGATAATTTGTGAATAGCAGAAAAAGCTAAAACAGCAAAATAAATGTTTGATCTGCATAGTTTATGCTGTTCTGTCAACATCTGAATTATCAACCAGAACACCTACTCAGATTCTTCAATGTCAGATCCAAATTTACTGTCCCCAAAACAAGTCTGATCTGTTCAGAGGAGGCTGAGGTGAACTGATCAGTGCTAGACATGTATATGCCTTCTATTGGCACTACAATGGACATCTCTAGGAGAAAACTCTTCCCTATAACTTAGTCTTCTGTTTTAAACCAAACTAAACTATGCAATGTCTGATTTTTCTTCTCTCTGTGTGTGTGTGTATGTGTGCATTACATTACACTTGATTATTGTGAAGTGAGGATTTTCAAAGCATTTGAATTATTCACCACCCACATTATTTTGTATTTTATTCAGTTTACCATGAAAATTGCCAGTGAATTAAACCACAATCACTAAAAATGTTCGCTTTGTATTATTGATTTTTAAAAAGTGTTTGCAAATAAAATCTATAGTTGGAACATAAAACTTCTCACTAGAGCCCTGAATCTGTTAATATTGAACTAGACATCTTACTCTCAGATTTCATCCTTGCTGCAAACCCTATCAATTTAAAAAGAAGGAGCCCTTTATGAAAACGGTATTCCTACACCAGCAGAGCAATACAGGAAGCTGTGATCAGATCTGACAGTTGGTTTACTCTTAACATTTGATCACAAAATTTCCGTGCCATCTGTGGGAAGCCTCACAGGCAAATGTGTCATCACATCTAATAATGAAAAGAAGAAACAGACAGAACGTGCTGTAGAAACAGACTGCTTTAATTAACCCCCGAACAATGCTTTGCAGAATTTGCAGAGGAAAAGTCCTGTGTGGACAGGTTGCAAAGGAGAATGTCACAACAGCAAAAGAGTGTTTTACCTTGGGTACACCACAGATTTATTAAGAAAACCTTCTAAGTGAAGAATGAGGGGATTGCATGCCTTGCAGACCTCTGAATTTAGTGAGGGCAGGCAATGCTGGTAGCAACTGGCTGCTTTGCCCTGTGACAAGGGCAGTGCCAGCTGTGCTCCCAGACTGTCTGCCCAGGGCCACTGAGTGCACTGACCACATGAGATGAGGGTGCAGGAGACTTGAGAAGTTTAATAGTTATGCTTAGGAGACAAAAAAGCTGTGTCTGATTTTTACTCTGAATGGGGAACTCCAGCCACAAAGAAATGAATGGTGCACAGCAGCATCCCCTGGTGCCAGTCAGGGTGAGGTATGATGTGGGGAAAGTATTGGGGGATGAAATCCCAAGATGATTGAAGCATGTGAAGGAAGCACTGCTCTGAAGGACTGGCCTGTGCTGATGGGTAGAATATAGGTGCACTTTAGAGAACAGGTTGCTCCTGCACACATCATGACACTCCTGGTGTATGTCTTAGCAAAGAAATGGTGCTATGCTGGTCTATCCTGACTGCATGCCCTGCTTGCTGGTTATTCTGGGCTGAGGACCACGGTGATGGCTTGCCATGCTGCTTCAAAGAGATGCAAATCTCTCATTATTGAGGTCAGCCTAAGGAACAGAACATGGTTACACTGTGTGTTGTGCTAAATGCCACCCAACAACCGGGCAGGAGGGAAATCCTATGGGGCAGGGTAGGTGTTCATAGTGGCAGGGTGGGTGCTCCTACAGTGGGGTCCACTTGGACAATGTTTGGATGTCTGGAGAAAACAAGTCACACAGGATCATTCTTATCTGCAAGCCAGCACCCTGTTTCAGCACAAACTTGAGGTACCAGACTGTCCCTGAGCCTTCCCAGGTGCTTCCTCATTTATATCTAGTCTCAAGTTCTGCTGCACCAATGTTTGGAGGAAATAATGTTGTGAGACTGTTATTACTTTCTTTATGTTTTTCAAGCACTTTATTTTTTTTCTGCCTTTGTCAGGCTGGTCATCCTCCCCAGGTGTGATCTAAAGAGGAGACAGCCAGTGGTCCCTCACAGAGACTCCAGGCAGTGGGTTGTCAGGATTTGATCTCCGACAGGAAATAAAGTTTGTTTTGGATTTTATTTGCAGTCCAGATCCATCTGCAACAGCAAGCCAGGGTTGGCTTTGGGCGCTTTGTGGAAGCACCCATGAGTTGTCTGCTCAATGCCAGCTCAGCACAGCCCTGCCAGTGACATCCAGGTTTGGCAGCAGGAGCTCCCAGTGTGCTGGGACCTTCCCCTGCCAGCAGCAGGATGGGCATGGCTCAGGCTGCCCCTTACCAGGGGCAGGCAGACTCAGCTCACTCCACAGCCCAGGACCCATTGCTACCCAGCCCACTCAGCAATTCAGCACCTAAAGTAAAAAAGGAGGGTCTGTAGTTGGCACAGAACTTTGTGGAGAAAGGCACCTGACTTCTCTCAGAGACATGGCAGGGCACATTTCCCATTCTGTCCAGCCTGTACCACTGAGAATGACACTGCAACACTCACAGATTATGAAAAAATTAGCACGTTCCTGTGTGACCAAGTGTGGCAGCACTATACCTGTGTGCAAAATTGGAGTAATTTGCTATCCTTGAATGCCACCTATAGGTTAATGTTTTCTGAAATAATCTTGATAAAAACCATGGAAGACAAAGGTCAAAGCGTACTTTTGGATCAAAGTGCCAAATTTTTGTGTGCTTACTTTGATTTTTGTAAAGTCACTACTTGTCCTCAGGGCAGTTGCATCCATTGCCTGATCACAATTCCTCTCTATATGATTTTACAGATCTACTCACTCATGATCTTAATGGCTCATTTAATGAACTTATCATTCAAGGGCTAATCTTTTGCAGGTACACAACCCTGTGGATTTATTCCTTATTGCACAAAAGTCTTTAGTTACTGCACAATAGTGACACACAGCATCCTTTAGAAAGATGTCACAGGGTACTTTGTAACAAGCAAGTTTCAGATCATTAACAGGGAAGTCAGTAATTTACAGTAGCTGGGAGTCTAGCCCTGCTTTCTGGTAAGGGATTTTTGAGCAGCATGCATTTGACCCTTCACTTTACACTGTGTCCTGTCTATTTATTTATATTTTCCTCATTAGAGCAGAAACTTATAATTTCTCAACTCTGTAAAAAAAGGAGGTTCCTTTGGGACCCAGTTTATTTGGGAAGTTTTTGATAACATAAATGAAACATCTAGAGATGGTCAATTAGTTTCAAAGAGGATTTATCCTGAAAGCTGCTGGACATGTCCTGTACTGTGCTCATGGCCTTCCCCTATGTGCCACCTTTTGAGGATGCACCCAAGTGCACTGCAGGACCTCCTTGCCTTACCCCTACTCTGGCTCAGTGATTCAGCTACAACAACTAAAAAATGCTTTTTGTCCCACTCCTGATATATGCCAGCACGTATTTTGTAGCATATTTGGACAATGTTGCTATTTTGCCTCTATGAGACAGCCTAATATAACTTCTATTACAATAACCCCCCTGAAATGCTTGGGAAAAGAGAAATGTTTGCTTGGGTTTTCTACTTTCTTTAACTTCTAATAGGTGTGGATGGATAAGGTATTAATAAAAATATTTCCTTGCTTTTCACACCTCCATATATTGAATGTATGGCATTATAGTTTAATAAAGAATGTTTCTTTTTTTCACCTATAATGTCTTCAAGACACTTACAATGAGATCAGTGAGGAAGGTGTTTGATGTGAGCCATTGCATCTCTAGCTTTATATCAACTTAAATCAGCAATGCAGTAATGGAAGCATAGTGCAGATCAAGAAATTCTTTTGGTGCAGAAGGTCCTGGGATCTAAGGTGTCTTGTAAAAATGTTTCCAGAAGTACACGGTAATTCATTACAACACTAAATTTCACTGATATGTGTAACAGCATTTAAAACCAGCTTCCTCATATAAATGTCAGTTTCTTATTGTCAAAAATTTAAAGTGCAGTGAATTACTTCAGTCCTTCCTCAAATCCTTAGATTATTGCACAGAGAACACCTGAAAATGAATATGCAAACAGCCTGAGATCCCTTGCTGTACAGTGTAATGGCCTGTTAAATACATGAGCAAAGATGCATAATTCTGTCTCCTCAACCTTTGTTGCTAAAGTAAATACTCAATGGATCACTGTGAACACATCCTTACCACATAGGCTGATAAATTCCTAAAGCTCCTGTTGTCTTCAAATTTTCTTTAAGACTTGGAATTTTTTTTAATATTTGCAGTTCTTGGATATCAGTGATGTAATAAAGTTACAAAGGCAGCTGTAATCAGCTGAAATGAGAAAGAGTAAGTTCTCTTTAGACAGACTGACATTACTTATATTATTAACATCGCTTTTTTATTTCTCAGCTTAAGCTATTTGCCTATCAATTCCAAATGTCTTTTAACTGTGCTATTAAAGATACCAAATGCCTTTGTTTGAATAGATGTTTGGGCTATTAAATTGCTGTGGTATTTCATTTTTTATCACATGTGCTAAAAGGTACTGTACAAGCATCTGTCCACATTATAAAGCTCAGCTGCACATTTGCTCTCATGGAGTCAAGAGAAGGCAGTATTTTCCTGATGACATTCCTAGAGCCATCTAATTGTTTTTCCTCTGTTAAGAGTCTCTCCCAGGAGGTGTAAACAACTTGCAGAGAGGAAAAAAAAAAAGCACTCAAGGCACCTTCCAAGATGACAAAGCACAAAAAGTTAGGAGAGACATGACTTTTCCTTATCTTTTACTCATTTCAGTATTTGCAGTGTTCCTTAGTGAGGCCTTAGAAGCAATGAGTCAGGGAGTAAAATTCTTAAAATAATCTAGAAATGTTCAGAAGAAATGTATGTTTTGCAAAATCCTAGGCTGTGCCATCTCCAGCAATTTCTCTAATGACTGTTCTACTGGATAAGAGAGCAATACTTTCCATCAGCCTCCTCCTTGAAAGTATTGCTCCCCAAAATACCCATCCTCAGCAACAGAGAGTGTGGGCAGGCCTTACCTCTCCCGTTCATGATGGTGTATTTCTCACCTGATGGGCTTTTTGAGGTTGCAATCCATTTATTTAGGGACAACTTCACTGAGGGGTCCAGTGTAGGGCTGGTGAGCAGCCATGGTATCAGTGGTCCCTGCTGTCCAGATATCATCTCCTTCAAAACAGAGCCTTCCCAGGAGGGAACAGAGAACAAAGTGGTATCATAGAGGGGCTTCCCTGCAAGCACTGCCTGTGCCTGGCCACATAACCCATTTTCATATACATACATATAGAGAAGTTTCTCCTGAGCCAGGAACAAGCTTGGCTTTGTCACCTCTGTGAGATCATGGATGCAATTAGGACTCGGCCAGTGTGTGACCTGGTAAACTGGATGTTGAGATAAGGTAAGGCTCTCTCATCCATTTCTGTCAACGAAGGCAGGTTTTGGCATGGCTAATGACAAAATTCTTCCCTTTGAACAAAACAGTGCATTTTTATGATTCTGGTGCTGGCTGTGATTCAGCTTTTCTATATGTCAGTTGCCAGCAGCTTCCTCAGATGAATCAGTTTCTGTTCCCTAAACTGAGGCAGACAGATGTTAGCAAAATACCTGTGCAGTACTTAATTCCAAATACTATAAAGAGAACTTTCTTGGATTTACGTTCTGTCTAGAGGGCTGGTTGAGGCTGTGCAAACAAAAAATGGCCTTGGAAACAAAAGGATCAGAAGGCATCCCCTTGTTCCAGCTTGGACAGAAGCCTTTGGCACACTCACATAAACTATATTTCACATGTTCTTCAGTATCTGTGGGATTTCAATTTTTTTCCCTACATGATTCTAAAAATGTTAAGATTCCAAATGCTCTTTGCACAGAAAACTCTAGCATTGCCTTTTGGCCACAAGGTGATCATAGAGCTTTTTTTGACTCACTTCTAGCACAAATAGTAAACAAAACTTATTCAGCATTGAGCACCCGTCTATGTTGACAGATTTTGCAAAAATCCCATCAAGAGTGGAATCCTACCAAAATAAGACTGTGCCAAGCTAACAGAGCAGGTTGCAGAGGCCAGCATCTGCAAGTCCTCTTCCTATTGCTGTCAGATACGGAAAGCCTTGGTGCAAGGTATTATATTTAGAAAAGTATCTTGGGTTTTCCACATAAACATGCTGCTCTGGAACTGATAGCTGGAGCAAAGAAGGAAATATGCACTGATTTTTTTTTATTAACCTTCCAGGGAATCATTCATGAGAAAGCATAAATAATTCTACAGGAGAAACCTGAAAAAAATGACAGCAGTATTAACTCGCACACTACCTCAGGGGTTGTTCTTCACTATCATTAGCCTGAAATGGAAATATTCTGGGAATGATTATCTGGTCTCCTAGATTTACTTTTAATGACAAAGACAGCTAAAGCCCAAGAAAAGCAATGGCTCTTTTAGGAAAAGGAAAAACATATGCAGAAACATTTGCTGTATATCAAATGCATGCCCATTTATAACAATAGTCTAGAATGCATAGATTACATTTTATCTGTCCTTACAAAGAGTTCAGTGACTACTAAGGAAGCAATTATTCTTAAAATATCTTAAAGGACCAAAGGGCAAACAGATGGGTGATTCCAAGCAGGGTAGATAAGAAGCTCCTGTGGTACAGCTGGTGTTTGCAGTGCAATCACCTCCAGCTGAACTGCTCACTCCAGCTCCCTGCGGGGTCAGTGGAAAGGAAGGCGTGATGTCCAAAACACGCTTATGGCATGAGTCACCCAACCTCTTTTACAGTCCAAACTGGAGCATCAAAATTCAAACACTGAAACAAGCTGCCGTGGGGAAGCAACTGAGACACCATCCCTGGAGATATTTAAAAGATATGGCACTTAAGGACATGGTTTAATGGTGAACTTGTCAGTGTTATGTTTATGGTTGGACAATATGATCTTAGAAGCTTTTCCATCCTCAATGATTCTCTGATTCTAATCTGAATTTCTCTTGCTGCAACAGCAATCACATCTCGCTTCCATGTCTCTCCTCCAGCTGATTAAGCCCAGGTTTTAAACAGCTATGGGAGGCTGGGGTGCAGCTCCCACTCCACTGCTCAGCCAACACTGCCTGCCTCTCCCTGGAGCAAGGTGAGAAGCTCAGGCTCAGGTAGTGATGGGTAGCAGGTTTAACAGTGTCACTTGTCAACCATCCATCTGTAATTAAAGCTAAGCACATGCCTTACCCTGTGTGAAGAGCAGGGCAGCCTCTCCTCCCACACTGCTCTGAGGACATGTAAGGACAGTGAGC
>VZUA01051221.1:36587-54534 GCA_013401035.1 Horornis vulcanius
TTCCATGTCTCTCCTCCAGCTGATTAAGCCCAGGTTTTAAACAGCTATGGGAGGCTGGGGTGCAGCTCCCACTCCACTGCTCAGCCAACACTGCCTGCCTCTCCCTGGAGCAAGGTGAGAAGCTCAGGCTCAGGTAGTGATGGGTAGCAGGTTTAACAGTGTCACTTGTCAACCATCCATCTGTAATTAAAGCTAAGCACATGCCTTACCCTGTGTGAAGAGCAGGGCAGCCTCTCCTCCCACACTGCTCTGAGAACATGCAAACACAGTGAGCACTGTGCTTAGATCCGGTCGACTTCGCATTCCCGTTCAGACATTAGGCAGGTATCACCGACAGTCTCAAAATTAGCTTGCCACTAAACTGATATTTTGAAAATATCCAAAAGTTTATCTATTAGGAGAAGTTTCAAAGAGAAAAAGGCAAATGAGGTGTAATGACAAAACACTGTTTCTAGTGGGACTTGAGTCAAAGCTCAGCTGTCATTGCCAGCAGTATGACTACGTGCACAAGGTAGGTAGTTTCAAAAATAAAATGATTTCACCAGAACAGATAAGTGTTGTTTTAAAAATGGCAGATACCATTTTAGCATTCATATGAGAAATGTTATAAATAGGTAGTTTTGAATATAAAGCATCCAAGCTACAAGAGAAGACAGACCCTGCTTTATGCTGCTGCTGCTGCTGGGTTTATCGGTGCTGCTGCGACTTTTCCCAGAAGTAATCAGCCTTATCAAGGTTCTCTGACCTCAGGGAAGAACAGAAATGATGTCGAAGATGATATAAGAATTGCCCATGGGACCTGCCTTCTCAGGGTCTCCTTAAATCATGATGGGTGATTCTCCTTTTTCTGTATGTCTATTACATCATGTTTTCCATGAAGGGCTGTAGGTGGTCATTGGAGAAGACATGGAAGAGGAGAGACACACAAACGGGAACAGACTGGGATGTTGCTCTGCACCCGGGCCAGCGTTATTTCCTTGGATGGGACAGACAGATCCAGGCTTTCTTCAGCAACTCAGAAGAGTATAGGTAGACCTGTTTCTATACCTTTGTGCTTTCACTCTGTCTAAAAAGTTTTCTATTTGATGTGTTCCATTTTTAGCACTACAGATTCCTCTCTTCCCTGTAAGGAATTTTATATCAAAGCCTTGGTCAATTTGGGGCATGTCACAGGAGTAGTCTCTGCTTGTCACCATAAAGAATCCGTTGATTGACCTGTACATGAAACCATGCTATATATTTAGCAAAAATATATGAAAATTTATACAGTATAAAAACAATCACAGGAAAGTTGCCATATGCTGGGCATCTCATGAGGGATTTCATTTTACCAAGCAACTTTAATTTTTTTTTTTCATTTGAGTACTGCAAGCAAGTTGAGTGCCAGGGATAAAATTAAATGAAAGAAGGCAGTAGCTTAGCACCCTGGGACATGGAGGACAAGAGGTGTTGCACATGGGAAAACACATGATGAGAGATTCATGGTGTGCTGGAGCTTTGCAAAGCTTACCTGGCACAGCCAAGAAAATTCAAATGAGAGGGAATGGGCAACAAGAAGTCAGTGGCATGAATCACAAGGGTGTAATGACTCAGGAACCAAGTTCATATTAACCAACTGGATAGACTGAATGGGAGCAAAGCAAATCTCAGGGAGNTGTTAAAATAAGCAACTTAAATAATTCATTGCAACATTTACTATTTTAGGACTGTTATTTTATAGCATATTTGATTCAATTGTTCAGTGTCATTGTATGTCCTTTCCTTGTAACCATGTCACAATTTAGACATTACAACAGTGTCTCATAATGGTCAGCTAATTGTAAGGTGTTTCTGGGTTATCCAATAGAGCAGAATCCCATCTGTCACACTAGAACATCAGCTTTGAGCTACACTCTTGTTCAGTGAAGTTTTATTTTACCTCAGGTGGCATATATTTCTAATCCTTGTCCTAAAGCAGTAAGTTTGTGGAGTTTTGAATACCATTTAGGACTTCAATAGTTTGTGTCTTCAAAGCACTGTGTAAATATTAACTAATGTACAGATACAGTAAATTCACCCAACAATACTTGTGTTAACTGCAGGAGTTAAAGCCAGAGGCTGCATGAAAATTTAGAGGTTATGCTGTGATTATCTTTGCTATATCTGTAAAAGCACTTGTAGGTGCTTTTGGTAGACCTGCAATTTTTGCATACAGAATATATATAACCTACATCAAAAGCTGTATTTTTTTTTTTTAATAGTTGTCTGTGTTAGATGCTGCACAATGGCTGATGCAGACATAAGAACAGGTAAGGTGTTAAGGGTGGGCAAACTGCAGGGCTGACTGCAGTTTTGTTAGCTTAGCACTCATCACAGGCAAAATTGTGAGAAAGGCTGAACATGACATAAATATTGTTATTAAAGCCTGGCTTAAGTACAATGTAAGATGCAAATATAAGGAATACTGGCAACACACTTTAATGAAAACAATAGCATCCCATTTAAATGTAAATTTAAATGTTAGCATTTAACAGCGAAATATTGCTAGCATTTTTGACAAGTTTAGTTAATAAAAAGTGACAGCTGACATAATACACTTAGATTTCCAAAGGTTCTTTGCCTTGATACAGTATGACATCCTGATTAAAAACATTTAACTGAACCACTGAAGCACAAGCTAAAAAAGATTTAAAACTGTCTATTTGGTGGATCTCAGAAAGAAATCATAGATGGGGTCTATTTTCAGGCTCAAATGTATTCATCCTCTTTACTGAGGAGCAGAAGCCATCAAATTACACCTACAAACTAGTAAGACCAAGGTTTAGGAAGACTAGCTAACTCAGTTTCTCATTAGCACAGAAAAGACCTCATGAAGACCCCTACATTTTTAGTAGCATTTTCACATCTGCTCTCTTGCTCCTCTTCCTGTGGCATTTTCCCATCTGACCTATTCAGGTTTCACAGTATTTGGAGCAAAGTCTTCACTCCTGAGCTGGAACAAAATCTTCTTGCAGCCAGTACCAGGCTTTCTGTCAAGTTGACTTTGGCTTAGTTCCTCAGTGAGATATTCAAACAAACAAAATTCCACCAATTACTTCTACCTAAACAGTGGTGAATGCCAACCTCCCTGATGCCCCTGAGGACCTCTATGAAGAAAAACACTAGTCACAGAGATTTGGGTGAGAAAAAACCTCCATGCATTACTCCTGCCCAGGGTAGCTTCCAGCCATAAAAGACAACAGTAGAACAGTACACCTTGCACTGCACAGCAAAACAGTTTGCAAACTCTGTGTGAGAACAGAAGATTTTGGTGTTACTGTCTGTGTAAAATTTCAGTCTTTTTGTCCTTGTGCACATCTGTGTAAATTGATCTCCAGAGCCCTGACGATGGGTTGCACAAACTGAGGTGACCGATGTAATGGACATAGAGAATTAAAATGTAATTAACATTGCATCCATGATATATGTTTACATTAACTGACAATCTGATTATTCCACTATATAACCAATGAGAAAAGTTGAGGTAGCCTGGCCATAAACAGAGATACTTTTATATGGACACCAGTGGGCATGAAAAGAAAATCGGAAAAGCAATGGTGATGGTGTAATGCTCTCTGAGCCTGTGGCACAGAAGCAAGAGGCTTGCAATTTATCATGCAGTTAAGAAGGCAGCAGGAACCCTATAATTCCTATTGTGAAGCTGCAGAATTGTCCTGTAGTCAGCAATTTAGTCTGGACCATTTTATTAAAATGTCTTTTAGTGCTTTGCAACATAACTTCTGGTTTAGACAATAAGCTTGAATTTAAAGTGAGAAGAGTCTCCAGGCTACCGTGGAGAGCTCTGCAAGCTCAAGAGGACAGATTGCTATTAGCACTCCAGCAGCTCCTCGCTGTGGGTAATCACATTATAATATGCTTTCTTCTCCTGTAGAAGCTGATGAATATATATATATATAAAAAAAACAGGTCCAAGATGCATATTTCTACCATTTTTAAAGTCTGACTTCTTACTGTGGCAATAGCTTGTTTTCTATTTAACACTGGCAAGTAAAAAAAAAAATTGTTAGAACATGGGCATCTTTCCCAGTCTCTTTAAACATACTGCCTTTATAGGAGGCATGAGGCTTTAGCTGCTCCCACTACAAACAGCATAAGGAGCTCACTCTGTCCTTTGTTGTTATGGCTTTCATTTGACAAGATTGCATATATGCAAACCTCAGAAAATGCAAATTGATCTAGCTTGATCTGACATTTGTAACACACCTCTATCTTGTTGGTTTGGAGTGTAGAGATGAAATACCATACAAATGGATACTCCAGTTCAAAACTCATGTAAATGTCATGGGATCTTTATTTGCAACAGTCCTAGGGAAACTGTGAGGTCCTTAATCAGCTGTTACCAACTATTTGAAAATATCTTAGGGTTTCAATGAAGATAAATAGAATGAATACATTGCAATTACTTCTTACGGCATAAAATACCACTTCAGTGATATTTGTTACCAAATTAACATCAAGAGATGGGTCTCAGAAGAGGTCCTCTAGCCCTTTGTCATTCTCAGTTATAATGGGTCTTTACAGTAGTTTTGAGATCCAGCCCAATAATGCAGCACAATAGAAGAACACAAGACTGGTGTTACTAAGGCAGACCATGGATCTGTTGATCACTTGCACCCTGCTCCTGTCTGTGGTCAACAGTGGAGGAATAGTAATGCAAGGGAAGCACACACTTCTATTTCCCCCAAGTTCAGTCCCTGACCCCAAAAAAACATCGTAGCTCAGAGACTTTCTGAACAAGAGCTGTTGCCTTTTTGTTGAATGGATACTGATGGGTCCTTTTCAGTTAATTTCATCTTCTCATGTTTTTAAAGCCATTCAAATTCTTAGTATTCCCAGCACCCAGATTCAAGGGGCCACACAGACTACCTTCATAGAATGCAAAAACCATCACCTTAGTTTGTTTTGAACTTTCTGTTCCGTTCTTTCTGCCTGCTGTTAAAATTAGATGTCCCTTAGATCTTTTAACTGGATGTATCAAAGCCTCCATTCGTTCCCCATTAACCCTTTCTGAGCTACTCCTTATTTTATAGATCTCACATGCCCTGAAACTGTCATATATTAAAGCATTTAGGTCTTCTTTGAAAAAAAGACTTGCAAAGAGAAAATATTGTAAGCTTTAGCCTTCTAACAGGATAGGAGGAAATCATCATTATCTTCAGACTTCAAAACAAAATTAACATTGGCCACGAAACACCTCAGTAATTTTTCTGTCTCACTCCAAGACAAAACTTTTATTCCAAAAGATCATATCCTAAGTGATGCAACACTGTCCTTTGTCCAAATTGTGTTCTGCAGCCATATGCAAACAGGCCAGTCATCAGAGGGCATCATCCAGTCTTACTGTCCTGTACACAAAATCCAGAATATAAATGGTCCACACAGATCCATATGTATTATAATAACAAGGAATTGTACAAAATGCTTTTCATGTTGAGGCAAGGCTTTAGAGGTTTCTCTGAGTCTGTGCTTGCACAAATCAGTTGTGTTTGCTGGGGTAGTGGAATAACTACCACACTTCACACCTCATCAACCAGTATGGGAACTTCCAAAAGAAAACAAGTCTTAAATCACACAAACCTTCAATTCATACTGACTCAGAAATATCTTCTATTTCTATAATTTACAGAGAGAGGAAAATTAGGAAGTTTCTAAGCCTGCTCATTTATTTTCAGCCTATTTCAAAATTATTGCTGTCTTTTCAAGCCTGTCTCCTTTGAGTAACACAAGACTGTGATGTGCAATAACCAAGTATAACTTGAGAATGAATCAGTACAGCAATGAGTGCCACAGCTCAGGAGTTTCTCTCCAAATTATCTGCAATGCCTTCAAACACCAGTCTTTGCTTCTTCCCTGACCACAGCAACATTAGAGATGGATTTTCTGTTCAGCTCCCAATAGCCAGGAGGTGGAGTCGTGAGGATTCAGCATGGCCCAGCCTATCTCATAGCCCACAGCCCTCTCCAGATAATCAGTCTATTAGAGATCTCTCTTCTAAAAATAAAAAATGTAAAAACATAAAGTTTGTAATGGATCATAGAGATGAAAAAGCCCCTGAGCCATCACATGCTTCTGAATTTGCTGCACAGACATATTTTGTGTGATTAGCAGAAGCCAGTACTTCTTGGGGGAAAACGTTGTTGGGTAAATGGTTCAGAGAAAGGAAAACAATTTGAAATTGTCTGCAGCCAGCCTTGCTCAGACAATATGGATCTGAATTTCAATTCTCTGTAAACAAGCAGCACATCTCCGAGTGTGTCAGCAGTTTTAATGTCATGTCATCCAATCAACACAGGTTGTGTTCTGGGAATCAGAAAAAAAAAACAACTTTTGCATTTATGGGAGAGAAGACATTTTGTCCCATTTTACTAATTCCTTCAATTAAATCATACTTCACTTAGTGTCTTGCTGATGATAAAGACCAGCATTCACTTTCTGGCACTGTTGAATTCCTCTTTCAACAACATAATGAGTTCACACATGCTTCCAGACTGCTATACAAAAAGAAGTAGCAAATCACTCTACAGAGAGTGACATTTCTTCTTCTGTGATGCAGTCTGAGTGTACCACTGCTGAACACACTTTTTAAGGTGAACTGTCTTTTTGAAATCAAACTTTGCTTGAAAATACTGATGTAGTTCTGCAGCTACTGAAGTCTGTCAGAGATCCATTTAATTCAATGGAGACATGCTAATTTGAACTAAAGAGATGACTCTCTGTGCCTACCCATATTAAATTATTATTCTATTAGACAGATCACAGATAATTATAATCCTGCATGCTTCTGTTTATTGACACTGTGTCTCTGGGAACACTCTCTTAAAGGAATTTAGCTAGTCATCTGCCATTTGTTTCAATTACAGAAACATAAATACAGACTACCAAATGAAAACCAAAAAAACCCCAACCCAGAAATAAAAGACATAAAACCACAGCAACTTCAAGAGAAATTATAGGCTGGTCTAATATTTGGTCTGTTTTCAACTCATTGTGAAAATGTTGCCCAGCAAGCTGAAGAGATTTGAATGACTCCTTAACAGGCAATTCATGATCTTTGTGATGCATCATCTATCTGCACACAAAAGTCCCATCTCATTCAGTCCTGAACCAGGACTGATCTCAGCACTCTTCACACCTTAAAGTTTACTCTTATTTTAATTTTTCAAGAACAGGTGTCTTCTGCCTGACTGTATATCACTGCCTTGGAGCAGTGGAGAGCCACAGACTTGTCCCCTGCCACCGACTGACCTTGGCACAGAGCCTTGCCAGTGTGGCACGGAGGGCCCATCATGTCACAGAGATGCTGCCCCACTGCTGCTTTGTGCCATATTCTGCTCTGTGATGGAGAATAACAGAGGTAAAGTTACCTTGTGTCTTCATGTTCTCATGAAAAGCAGAAAGGAAACTTTGTACTCCACGTGATCCCTCCTTTCTGTTTGCCTTACCCCCCACCAAACCATATGTTCATTTCACTGGTAAAAAACTGTGAACCTGGTTTAACAGATGAACCTAAACCCTCTCCAAGCTGTAGTTAATTATTGTCTGTCTTAGTAAAGCAAGCTTTCATTTCATCCTAAATCACTAACCAGAAAGTTTTTAAGTACACTGCACATCTCATGTTTGGTGGGAGAGGTACTACAAAGACCTTGTATGCCATCTATGCAAACAAATTTATCCACACCAAATTTTACTCAAAAAGGCAGGTCATTCCCTCTCTGGTACCTCAGCTAGTTCACAAATCACTGTGTTGCCATACATCTGGGATAAAATAACCCTCTGCACCAGCACAGGCCAGGGCCAGCTGTGGCTACTGGTGGAGGGGCAGCTGAACTCAAGTCTGCAGTAGGCTCTTAGGGCTGCAAAGAGCAGCCATGTGCTGGGCTACCTGAGATTAACACACCCAGCAGATTGAGGGATGTGTTTATTTCCCTCTTTCTAGAACTTGTGAGGCCAAATCTGGTGTGCTGTATCTGGATTTGGGTTCCCCACTAGAGTAAAACCATTACAAATGGGAGATTCCACAGGAGGGACATCAAGAAGATTACAGGGTAGGAGCAAAAAACAGGAGTATAAATATGTGAAGAGAATGAAGAATTAGATTTGTTCAGTTTGAAGATGATCAGGCAAAGGGAAGATCTTTCTTCTTCAACCAACTCATAGAAGAACACGGAAAACATGGAGCCTGACTCTTTGCAGTGATGAGCTGTGAAATGGATGCAACTAGCAGCAAGAGGAATCTGACAGACAGAAAAGTATCCTAATAGAGACACTAAACAAATTCTGGAACAAGCAACCCAGCAAGCTTCTGAAATTTCTGTTCTTGAAGATGCCCAAAATGCAACTGGGCAGCCAAGCAACTTGGTCGAGGTTTGAAGTTAATCCTGCTCTGAGCCAGGAACTGGAGCATGTGACATCCAGGGTCTCCTCCAACCTAAACCATTCTGTGATGCTGTGGGAGAGACAGATGTTTGGGGGGATGTAAGGTGTTGCAAGTCCTTTGGAGGACAATGGATTCATAAGGTCTAGATGTGACTTCTGAATCTGGCCCACATACCCTGTGTGACCAACCACCCCGAGGCAGCAGAGGCATCAGGTCTCCCCTGAACATGGAGGCAACAGCAACACCAATATTGTCTGAGCAATTACCCTCTGCCAATAGCAAGGCAGCTAGCCTTGGAGAGATCATGCCATCATCTTTCCCAGCTGAAAACTAGGCACACAGAGAGTGAGACAGATTAACTGTATTAGAAGGCTACAGGTTCCATAGCCATGGAGACCATCAGACAATAAAGGAAAGCATCACAAACTAACACAAACTAACATCCAATACTGGGGAACTCCATCATTTTGCCTGCCAACTTATCTGGAATGGAAATCAGCTGTCAGGGACCGCAGTTAAGTGAAGAACGTGAAAATGCGATTTTAAATTTTTGATAAGTACTTTTCAAGGCAATATTAACATTAATAATTCCTGCTGGTATTTGGACCTCCATTGTCACCCTCTCACTTTGCATCATAACATGCATAAAAACTTTTGCATTTGAGCTAGTTAGTAATATTCTCCAAACTTTTTCTTCCACATATTTGGAATCATTTACAGGCCATGAAGGCCCAAATTTTGCTAGACAGCCCACTCCATGAATCTGAACTGTAGTACCACCTCTGGGTACCAGGATCTGGGAGCCTTTTCTCATTTGAAAGTAGGAACCACCCACCACCTTTGGATGTGTGGAAACTGCTGCTGAAACGAGCAGGCCTGTATGCATGGGAGGCATCATAAATGTGTATTCTTACCATGGTCATTCTGTGGTACAAAATCAAGGCTTAGTGGATGCATACAGGGCACCACATAAAGATACATACATAAGGATATCCAAATGAGCTGATACTTTAGCTCAGTGATCCATCAGGATGGTTTATCTATTTCTCACCTTAACAACAGGCTGCACAGTACCTTCTTGCAATCATGAGAGAGGTACCTCCAGATGCTGATTACCTTGATCTTGGCAAGAAAAACTGCTGACAGGCAGCTCACCAAGGTCAGACTCACCTCAAAAGCACTTGAGGCGCCTTGGCATGAGATATCTTTAGGGGATCACTGGCCAATATAAGGAACATGATGAAGCAGATATATGAAAGGAACATGATGAAGCAGCTATATGAACCGTAAAAGTAATAATATTCCCAATAAGCACCTGGCTTTTTATTACTACAAGATTTTGAGTTTATTTTCTTGTAAGAACTCTACTGCAACTCTAGGTCAGGAGTGACCATCTCCCTACATAAGCCAGCATTAAGAATTAAAATGAACACCAGTCCATAAGCTTTTAAAGAGCACCGGATTTAATATGTTGCTGGTATTTTACCATTATCTTTATTACAAGAAAATTGCAGAAAATAAGAAGTATGACTGGTCTGTCTTTATCACATGTTTAATCTTGATAAGTAAATAAATGCTTTTTCAAGTATGCAGCGCAGTTGAGGACAGCATGCTCAACTGTGGGGCCCGTGCCTTTCGCAGAAGCTGCAGTTCAGGAGATGCTGCCTTGCACAGAGACATGACCCCAAGCTTCTGTCACCATGTGGTGCTTTTCCCCAGGGCTGGGAGGTGCACAGGAGCAGATGGCCACCATGGCCACTTTGTGCCTGCCATCCTCCAGAGATGCCTCGGGGTGGTGGCAGCAGCCCCCAGGGCTCCATGCACTGGGGACAGCACAGAGACCAGCCACCCTCTTGGGCCCTGCCCTTTTAACCAGGAGCAGGGGGAACCTGAAGCAGACAAAAGGAAGGGCAGAGAGCTGTAATAGTCTGATCCTGGGCAATTTATTTTCCAAACAGTTTTTCTTGCTGGCTGCATTTTTACTGTAAATATGTGGGGGTTTTATTGGAGAGGGAATTCATCTGTCATAATAAGCAGTGTACAAATTTATACTGGCTTTCTTAATTCCTTATGAATGGCTCAAAAGCATATAAAAGGTACATGTTAAATACAATTTTTTTTCTTAAGGATATACATTTAGTGAGAAGCTACAATTTAAGGTCTTTTATTGAGTGGCAACCAGCACAGTCTGCAAAAATTGAAGGGCTTTATCAACTGTGTGATCTCATGGTCCAGTTTATAGCAAATACATGAGGGCCAAGTCTGATAGTTAGCAACAAGACAGTCATGGGCAGAAAACAGTTATAGAAAATGCCAATCACTAGAACAGAAGAAAATTCTCTTTTAGTCTCACCCCCACAAACACTATATTCAATGCAGAGCAGGAAAAGATTAAAAAAACAAAATGTTATTATTTCAAACAAAATAAAATTCTCAGCTCTAGTCTAAAAAAAGACAGTACTGATGTGGGCATACAGAAGATGCTACTTTTCAGGGAAGCATTTGCCTTGCTAACACCCTGTCTATCTGTGAGACAAAAATGACACAAACATATGAAGATTATAAAATGGGGTTATCCACAGGGGTAAGCAAATTCACGAGAGGGGGAGGCTGAAAGCCTGCATTTGCCAGTTACCCAGCAAAATACTACTTGGTCTCTCCAGATGGACAGCCTCTGCTCCTCTTCTTAAGACTTTGTTGCTGCAGAGCTTGTTCTTCTCAGCTGAGACCCTGCCTGGTTGCACCGAACCCAGGTGTGAACAGACCTGGGGTGTTGCTGCTGCTCATGGGCACGCCAGCTCTCCACTTCCTAAGTGGTTTCCTGGGTGTGCAGTGGAATAACACCTCCTTCAGACAGTCCCTGGGGTAGCAGAGCAGGGTTAACAGGGCTGGCTTCTGTGAGAAGCTGCCAGGAGCTTTCCCCATGTTTGGCAGAGCCAACTCCTGTTGGCTCCAGATGGAACCATTGAGGGGCAGGGCTGAGTCCCCCAGTGACAGTGGTAGCACCTCTGGGATACAACATGTAAGAAAGGAGAAAAAATACCCTGAATTGAATCTGCAGGCAGAGAGAGGAGTGAGAATATGTGAGAAAAAACTCTGAAGACAGAAACATCAGTGCTGAAGAGAGGAGGAGGTGTTGCAGGCATCAGGGCAGAGTTTCCCCTGAAGCTCCTGGAGGTCCACACAGAAGCCCATGGAAAACTCCACACCAGAACACGTGGATGCCAAAAGGCAAAGGCATATGTGATCCCACAGAAAACCCATGTCAGAGCAGGCTCCTGCTCCTAGCAGGATCTGTGACCCCAGGGAGAGAGGAGTTCACACTGGGGCAGGTTTGCTGTCAGGACTTGTGACACCATGAGAGATCCATGCTGGAATAGCCTGTTTCTGAAGGGCTGCACCCTGTGGAAGAGTCCCTCACTGGAACAGCTCTTGAAGACTGTGAGGACTCATGCTGGAGATGTACACGAAGGACTGTCTCTGATGGAGGAGACCCCACACTGGAGCAGGAGGAGAGTGGAAGGAATCCAGCCACAGTCAACCCACCACTGCAGGAAAAGC
Organism: Horornis vulcanius; assembly: GCA_013401035.1. Lineage (NCBI taxonomy): Eukaryota > Metazoa > Chordata > Aves > Passeriformes > Scotocercidae > Horornis > Horornis vulcanius. The sequence goes on from VZUA01051221.1 coordinate 48,565, forward strand.
ACACCAAGTTTTTCATCTAAATAGGACAGGTGAAAAACACAAAAGGAAATCTCATATCAAAATCTTTAACAGTACACAAAGGAAAATAAAAATTATATCAGTTTTTTCATAGCCAGAGAAGAAATCTACAGTAATATTCAAAAGCCATCTACCCATCAATCTTCACCACAGATCCCTCACATAGTGCAATCTAAGCCTGACTAGCCCTTCACCCAGCCTTAAAGAGTCTTCCTGGAAAATTCTTTTGGTCCACTCTTTGTGGCAGTGCAGGCAGTAGGACAGTAAGTGCTATACCATGGAAATAGTTGCAGTTTCAGCAGCACCAATCAGGAAAAGTGAAAGGGTGCTGCCAAACACTTCACAGTCTAGATGGAAAATAAAACACTTCAGTCTATAAGGAAATGGGCTTCATCTTCTTCTCAGGCTATGAACTAGTTCTATTATTGGTAATTCCAGATATGGAAGATTTTTAGAAACAGACATCAATAAGCTTATCTCCAGCTGGAGCAGGTCTCCCCGGTTTGTTTTTAACCACTTGTGTTCCCTAAATCTATATGTTGAATTGTTTGTCTCTTTGCAGAACTCTGTTCAGAACTGTCAAAATTAATTCCTAGGATATATGCTTGGGAAATTTTGTCCCAGTAGTCTCTGTTCTCATATAGCTTCTACTAGATTATTTCAGTCAACTGAACAAAGTTTTCCATCCCTTTCAATTATTCATTTTTTTCCCCAGAGATGTTATTTATACAGCAGTGTACACAGTGCTTTGCAGTAAGTAGGTATGTCAGGCAAAGAACAATGTCCTCTTGACAGCCTTTGCAGCAGAAAGAAATTAATAAGGTACAGACCAAAACAGTAAGAGTAAGGAGGCAAGGTGACTGCAGTTCAAATATTTCATGGAACAAAAGCAATGGTATGAATGTTTGAAAAAGCAAAAATACTTGTCACATTGAGAAGGGTTTGTTCACTTAACTTCACACATCTATAATGCAAGGATCCGTGTCTGAGCTAGTCACTGGAGGTTCCTTTCTGGTGAGAAACAAATGTTTTAAGCGCTGAGATTCATCTAATTTGGACACCTTTAGGAAGAAAGGAATCATGCTTTATGCTCTACTTATCATATCAAGCATTCCTCCATTGACTCTAACTTAGTCAAGCTGATCAACTCGGATGTGGATAGCTATATTTAGTTAGATGGTTCCAACCTACTATTCTAGCCACATGACAATATCTCTTTGAAGTCCTTTGTAAATGAAATTTCTGCTTGACAAAACTTCAGGCAGTGGTTCACCATTCTTCTCCACTGTGGGGAGCTTTTTTTAAATGCCCTGTGCACAACCATTATTTTTTTCCTGGAGGTAATTGCTAGATTAGCTCAATTAAATCAGCTGTCTCGTAGGCTGCACTCTTAATCAGATTTGGTTATAGAAGCCTTTTTAAATGCTTTCTAAATGTTTTTTAAATGCTGTCTGAAGATACTATTTTTCTTTTTATTGTAAGTAGATGTCATGTAAGCGTGGTTTAAAGCCCTGCCATGGAAGAGGCTGAGTCAGAGCAAACTGGAGTTGACCTGACTTAGCCTTTTACATGACTGGTCAGAAGCTGGGATGGAATAACTAGGGGGAGGCATAAACCTTTCAGTTATGTCTGTAACCTGCAGATTTCTCCATGTCACCTTGTCTTCAGCCTCCACTTCTGTTCAACGTGGTCACCCACTGGGCAGGGACAAAGCAGGCAGACATCCAGTGGGGTTTTGCCTGACACTCTGTGACTGCTGGAACTCCAGCTGGAAACTTGCACCTTTGCAGAAGAAAGTGGAGTGCAGCACAGAGAGAACAAGTGCAGCCCATGCTGAATACCTTCAGGTCCCTGCACCAGCAAGGAAAGCTGAAGTTGCTCAGTGCTTGGTCCCACATTTGAGGTGATAAACTTTGTCACTGGAAAAAATACTGGAATTTTTTTTTCTTTTTTCTTCTGCAGGTCGAAGTGTATTAAGCCACTTGTGCTGTGGCACTGAGTAGCAGTGAAGTTGCAATGATTTGGTGGCAGTTGTAACTGAAGCCCATTGATTTGGAATGGAAAGTCCTGCTTTCCTTTAGCACTGCTAAACCTCAATCAGTCTCCAATATGAGACATCCTTTGTTTTTATATTTAATAATTTCAGTAACTCTGCAATATGAAACTTTCTCAATCCAGTCCTGTGTGTGGGAGGGTGTGAATATTTCCAGCTCATAGTAATGAAGGCTTTGGCACAGGCAGTTGCAGCAGGCAGAGGCCTGCGAGCTCCGCTTTCCAAGCCCAGCTCCAATATGCTTCTTGCTGCACTCCAGTGCTAATGCAATTAGCTTTGCTTTCCATGTGCACCATGGTGAGACAACACAGGCAGAGCAACAGAAGAGTACTCAAAAGAGCCTGACATTTATCTCTGCTTTTTTTACATGCTAAGAAGTAAATCACGTTTCTTACATTAGGTTCTTCAGTCTGGAAAAGGTGTCTAAAAATCTGAGATGCCCTTGAAAACAGAATGTCCCCCTGCAGTGGTTTGGTGGCACAGAAGAATGCACTCAGATCAGTCCAAAACTGGTCCCACCCTGGCAGAACAGGGAGCAGAAGGAGGCAGGTATGGATGCTTCCTGCTCTCTTCCCCAGAAAATGAATTCTCTCTCAGGTGCATTCAGGATGAGTTTTAATTCAATGTCTGTTTTCAACATGCACATTGCCTTCCTTGTCAGTCCTGAAGCCAGGCTCCAGTGAAGACCTGGAGCAGCACAGTCAGTACAAAACAATTCTGATTTGCCTTTTCTGTCACTACCCCATGAATGCATTAACATTTCAGCATTTTTGCTGCATTATGGCAACACAGAACTGTTGGTGCCATTTAAAATTGGTCCCAAGTAACTAATGAAGTGATTAGATGCTGCCATGGTATTTTAATTAGATGTGCAGCACAAAACCTATCTACTTAGCCAATCATGCTATTTCTTCTAAAATGAAGCCATCTATTTCAAACTTTAAATAAATAGAATGAAAAATATAAATTAAGGAGAGAAAAACCCAAAATATGTTAATGAAAGGAGTTGATAATAGATTATTATGCATAGTTTAGTCATGAAAAAGCATGTTGTTTTAAACAATACAGTACATACCAAAATTGAGTAGATGTAGATGCTAACTGTCTTCTCCATTACAGAGAGAGAGCTAATGCCAGGGATTTGAGACAAATGGCACTTAACCTCCTGAACCCCAGATGAAGAGGGAGATAGATGTTTGCTTTTGATCATTCTGGTCTTTTCATGATCTGAATCAATAAGTACCCCTTATAGCTTTGAGTCATGTTTCTAATTAGTCAGCCTCTTGGGCCTGGTTTACAAAATAAAATATAAATCAACTCACATTTGTAAATTCCAGCAAGCATGCTGGGCCAATGCCATCTCAATAAAATAATTAAAATGCCATCAGCCTGTTAACTTGCTCTCATCTCTGCCAAAATATATATACTGTCAAATGCCAACACATATTTGGAATGGTAAGGAGAAAGGTATTTTGCAGATACAATAGATAGATAAATATAAGAGATAAAATACTTATGTCTTAATATAACCAATAAAAGCTTTAATTTTATTTGTTAGTGTAAAGAATTGCAGAAAGAGAACTAGCAATTAATATTCTTGACTGAAGATTGTGGAACCATAGGATAGTTTGGGTTGGAAGGGACCTTTAAAGGTTGTTGGTCCAAGAGTCCTTGCAATGAGCAGGGATACCAACTAGATTTCAGGTTGCTCAGAACCCTGTCTAGTGTATCCTTGAACATTTATAGGGCTGGAGTATCCACCACCTCTCTGGGCAGTTCCAGGGTCTCTTCACCCTCATTGTAAAAAGTCTACCTCAGATCTAATTAAAATCTACCCTTTTTTACTTTAAAACCATTATATCTTATCCTATCACAACAGACGCTGCTAGAAGGTTAGTCATCATCTGTCTTATAAGCTGTCTTTAGGTACATGGAGACTGCCAGAAGGTCTCAAAGCGTTCTCTTCCCCAGGCTGAACAGCCCAAATTCTCTCAGCCTTTCCTCATAAGTGAGGTGTTCCATCCCTCTGATAATTTTTGTGGTCTTATCTGGGTCTGCTCCAACCCATCCATGTCCTTCCTGTGCTGGGACCCCAGAGCTGGGTGCCGTGTTCCAGGTGGGGTCTCTCTCACCAGAGCTGAGCAGAGGGGCAGAATCCCCTCCCTGCCCTGCTGCCCACGCTGCTTTTGGTGCAGCCCAGGACACTTTTGGCTTTCTGGGCTGTGAGTGCACATGGCCAGGTCATGTCCAGCCTCTCACCCACCAGCACCCCCAGGTCCTTCTGGGCAGGGCTGCTCTCAATCCCTTCATCCCCCAGTCTGTGTTGATACCAGATGGTTGCCTTGACCCAGGTAGGTCAGATATCTCTGATCCAGAAAATACTCAATGAAGCTCACATTTAACTTCTCTAAAAGGAAATGCAGCAGGTAAATTCCGCATTAGAGAGTGAAATACATGTGCTGACACATGGGGCTTGAGTTCTGTAAAGGCAACAGCCTGTAAGGGACCCCCCCCCGCCCCCCCCAATTAGGGAGCATCCAGGAGACAAGTTGTCCATTAGCAAGATGATTAATTTTTCCTTCTTTTGCTTACTCTTATGCCTCGTGTGTACTAGAACAAATGTGTAAGGACAAATTATCAAAAACAGCCTCTGAAATCCCATCTGCCCCTCTCTGAATTCCCAGCTTTGTGTACGCGCTGTGGCTTGCTGCTTCCAACAAAAGGCCAGATTCAATTCTCACTGGCACAAGTGAAGGAAGGGAGATAGAAAATAGCACATTTAAAGTGGAAGCCAATTCCCTACGGCTCCAAATATGCAAAAGAAGTGACTGGAATTTCCCCATGAAGAGTCTCCAGTGAACTAGTCAAGCAAATGACTTCATCAAACATCAAGTGATTGAATATCTATAACTATGAGGCTCATCAACAGTATGCAAGACTTGAGAAAGAATTCCTAAGGAAAGAAAAATGGAAGCTATGGAAACGTAGCAAATAAGATTGAATTTTTTTTTTCCCCAGAATAGATAAATCCAAAAGGTCTTGATATTTTGGGGGTTTGTATGGTAATCGCCAATGAAATGTCCTAAATTTAATTTACCTCAGTTTAAGATAATCTACATATGGTGCCATATGAGGAACAGTTAAACTGAAAGAAATCATCCTTAATGTAAGAATCATAGATTTGCTCAGAAACTGACTGTGACAGCAATGAAAAAAGGAACAGGAAAGTTACTGGTGGAAATCCCAAAACACAAGTCTTAGGATGTGGCATGTTTAAAATTTTTGCTAATGTCACAGACTCAAACAAGCATGCACAAAATGATCTGGGTGCTTCTGACACCCAACTGGAAAGTACCAATATCATGATGGGGTTTCAAAACAGCACAAAGGAAAAAAACAATTTACTTAGAGACACAGAGGAGAGGAAGAGAATAGTAACACAATTGGCACAAAAGCTTTATTAGTATTTAGTAGGAAGGGGCAAAAATATTTTGTTTTGGCTACTCCAAGATAGCAGTCTTACTTCCATAGTAAATTTTTAGTAATCATCACCCACAGCTTATCTCAGCACTAATAATTTTTAAATCAAAGTGATTGAAAATGCTCAGCAGAGGTGTCTGTTGTTCTGTCCTGAGTTTCATCAGGATCAGAAGCTGACAGCTGATCCCCTTTCTGGGTTGGGGCAGCTTCCCTTTTCTAAGGCCAGGCTGCAGGAGCTGTAGGGAACACTGGGAGGGGAGAAGGAGCTGGTGCTCCCATGGCAAGCAGGTCTGCATGGGCTACTGAGCAGCTTCCAGCAAGAACTGAAGGCTGATACTTCTTAAACACACCCTAAACGTTCAGTGAGCTTTCTTTTTGGCAGACTTTCCTTTTTTTTTTCTTTTTTTTTCTTTTTTTTT
>VZUA01051221.1:54553-71254 GCA_013401035.1 Horornis vulcanius
TTTTTTTTTTTTTTTTTTTTTGGCTAACAGTTCTGCTCTCTGCAGCAATGCTTCAGCTTTGATCTGAAAGCCCTAGGGCCTGAGAACTGGGAGGAAGGATTGGGGCAATGCTAACATCAAAAGCCCCTTCCCTCTCAGAGCACTTTCAGCACCAGTACCCCTTGGGATTTACTGGGTCACCTCCCCAACATGCACTGCAAGAGGGAAGGAAGGAGATGAAGAGGGATGTGTTCTTGCTGGCTGTCATGCTTGCTTTGACAGTGCTCTGTAATTCTGAATGGGTGGTTTTGGACACAGATGCTCACAAAAGGTTGCTCAGTCAGGTGCTGGTTTGCAATCAGCTTTAAAAATAACTGAAGCAGTGCCTACCAATGAAATGAACGTGGAATCAGAGACTGCGTGGCTACATTTTGTCACCCAGGCATAAAGGTCTATGGGACATAATATAACAATTGCTGTTTGGAAGACACATAGGTGAGCATGTGCCTGAAAAGCAGCATCCCTTATTTGGACAGCCCCAACCTGATCAACACCCCAACCTGTAAGTGCCTCTGTTAATACGTTATGTATATAAACTTAGTTTACACACATCAATTCATATGTCCTTCCACTTTAAGAAGCTTAAGAAATTCTAGCCATTTATTTCTTAGCAGAAAACATTGTTTTGTAAGCACACTAGGAGCCAGAGTAGAGTGATGGGTTTCTAAGTCCTTGGCCTTTCACAGACTGTTTGTAATGAACACCTCCATACTTCAGGAAGTGATGACATAATCATCTTTATAAATAACAGAAAGAACTCTGCTTTGCTTTGTTGTTCTCCTGCTCTGAACTTCAGGAAAGACCCAGAGAGGCAGAGGAATGCAAATTACATCTGTTTCCAACTCTGTGGCCTTATAACACTTCATAAACAGACAAAGCAGATTATCCCACTCGTAGGAAAAGGGAGGCAGTATATTGCTTAATGGCTAATAAATGTAAGTGATCAGTGTGCTTCATTGCCTTCAAAGACTATAACTTTCATGAGAACAAGTGAAAAATTTAGAGCAAGAGGAAACTTTGAAGCCACTAGAGCTTAAGGGAACTCAGCCTTCTGCAGGATTAGGCACAAGAGGGTAGAGAGGGCATAGAAGGATTTTGCCTCTCTTACTTTCACCTATCTACCAGATTGTTGCTTTGATCTTGGTTTTCTACTTTTAAAGTACTAAGATATGATTTTAAAGGCTTGTGATTAACTCTGCTGCAATTTCCTGCAAGTTAGAATGATTGCATATATTCACTAATTATCATTATTTACAGCAATAATTTCAAAGACTTAATTGCTCATAGTATCACAGAATAAACTAGGTTGGAAAATTCCTTTGAGATTATCAAGTCCAACCTATGACCCAACACCACCATGTCAAATAGACCATGGCACTGAGTGCCATATCCAGTCTCTTCTTAAACACCTCTGGGGACAGTGACTCCACCACCTCCCTGCACAGCCCATTCCAATGCCCAGTCACCCATTCTGTGAAGAACTTCTTCCTAATGTCCCACTTAAACCTCCCCTGGTGCAGCTTAAGGCTGTGTCCTCTTGTCCTGTCACTGATTGCCTGGGAGAAGAGACAGACCCCCACCTGGCTACAGCCTCCTTTCAGAGAGCTGGAGAGAGTGATAAGGCATCCTCTGAGCCTTCTCCTCTCCAGCCAACTCTTAACACTTAAAATAATTTTCAAAAGCTGGAGGCAGTTGATGTTATAAGAACAGAATAGAAACAAAAGACCCCCCCAGCCTATTTTTTTGACAATTCTGCTCCTGGGCAGCCTCAACCAGCACCAATGAATACCTGCTGACTGACCTGGGGATAAAAAGAAGCCTAAAGTGTATCTGAGTCATATCTCTCCTTTGTAAGATTGGTAGAGTGGCTCAGATCATCTGTTGCAGGGCTGTGATTGCTAGGGTGAAAATAAACATGGAACCATGTAAAACTGATAAAAGAATGAACCTTTTACAGAAGAAAGATGGGTTACAAAATATTCTATGTCAGTGTTGAACCAAACATATTCATCCAGATGAAATGGAGAAATTAGGCACTGAAGCTAAATTTATATTGATTTTTATACTGGTGATAAATACAAAGTTAAGTAAGTATCAAATACAAGCAACATACAAACCAATTGGATTTCTTCTTAAGAAGAGGCTGTGTTCTGGTCTTTTGCCTAATAGAGGATGCTGGGCAGAGACTGTAGGCCACTCCTGCCTGGTGGTATATTGTGAAATGCCAAATTTTAAAAATCACATGCCATCTAATGAGTACAAAATCCTTATCCCATGGCTGTAGTTGCATATGCAGTTTTCTTCCACTGTAGGCACAATATTAGCTGTAATGTTGTGCAAGTCTTTTGTATTATTCCTAAATATAGCTCAGTCTAGCCTGAAGCTGTCTTTTTAAATAGTAAAATCACTTATCATTAAAAACCTCTATTTTAAACTGTGATTAAACTTTATAGCAACAAGCAAACAAGAATCTGATGTAAATACAAATATACTAAGTGCAAAATACAAAAAAACCAAGCACATATATATATGCATCTTAAGATCTTAAGAATTTATTTGGAGTTTGGTATTGTTGTTGTGTTGTTTTGGGGTTTGTGTTTTTTGGGTTTTTTTTGGCTTTTTGTTTGGTTTTGGTTTTGGTTTTGGTTTTGGTTTTGGTTTTTTGTTTGTTTGTTTGTTTGGGTTTTTTTGGTTTGGTTTTGTGGCTTGTTTTTTAAGTACCTGAGGTGCTCAGGTCTCTGGAAAACTACCCTAGTTACTGATACTTTTGTAATATTTAGAAATGAAGCATAGGGAAGTGAGATGAAAGGAAGGAGATCAGGTAGGGAGGTGGTGAGAGCACTGTAAACACTTGGAAAGATTTCTTATACATTAATAAAAGTTTTGTTAAATGGCTACCAAAGCACTCCTGTCACACACCAGGTGGATCAGCAGCTCTGCGAGGGCACAGTGAGTGCACAGGGGCTGCACATTAAGCACTTCTGCCTACACACACCCAGATGGGGCTGTAACTCTGCTGGAGGCAACAGGGAGCTGCTGGCCAGGACATTCAAGCACCACAGCACATACAGACCTTGAGGCTCAGCCTCTCCTCTGCTCCCCTTTCTCACAGATGCAGAAAGCTGGAGCCTCTTCTGCTCACCACACAGGGAGACCCCAAGACATCAAGGCCAATGTCAGTTGTCACTACAGGGCCTGCTCCTACAACACTTTCCCTTGATAACAGCTTTGTACATTTTCTTATAAATTATTCCTAGAGGCTAAACTTTCACCATTTGCCTCCAACAGAAGAGCAAACCTGCAGCATATTGTAAAATGCATGTTTCATTCCTCAGCAGATGCAGATAATGGCACAAATTTCTCAGATTAGGCTGGAGAAAATCTTTGATGCTTCAAAATAATTAAAATGGTCTGTCATGGAAATGTCAAAATGGAAGAAATTTAGCAGAAAATGGAAGAGAAATGGCCAGATCTCCCTATTATCACTTGCTGTACATCTCACAAGACAGCTGATTCCCAGCTCTGTATGGGTTCCAGCATTCAGTGATTTATTGGGTAATTCAGCATTTGCCAGTATGTCTTGTGCTAATTAAATGCATCGCACTCTATTCAGAAATGTCACAATTTATTTGTCTTTTGCAAGCACTGACTTTATTTCAATCTTCTAAAAAAGATTTTATGAGCCCTAGATAACTTATCCTGGCACATTCATCTCCCAGGGCAGCTTCTGCATCTGAGGGCAGTATGGGAAGAAACCAACAGTGAACATCCAGTAGAAATGTCTTCTTTGGACAGCTTATTTATCTCATATATGCTGTATATCCAAGAGTGTATAGCCTATATGGTGAAATTACAAGTGGGTCCATTAATGTAAAAAAGCACTTAAACATGACAGAAGTTAATATACTGTATTGGCAGGTTTTATTGGCTGATAGACTGAGCCAAAGAGCCATGAGACTGAAAACACTGTAATCTGTAACAAGGTGTTTATTTACAAGTGGTTTTGTGACTGAATTTGGCTATTAACTAAATTGCATCAAGAGAAAATGAGCATAAAATAAGTCACTCTAAATATAAGATGCCAAAGCATGCTTAGTATAATAGTCAGAACCTGAGGACAATCCTGTCATTTTAATTCAGTGCTTTTCCCCACACGCTGTGCATAACTGAGTGCTGAGGGTGATTGCAGCTTTTGCGACTCAGCCATGGAGAACACATTTACAGTGTACAGTAGAAAACTGCTTTGTTCTGAGAAAGTACAATTCCTCACATGAAATTGTGGTTGCAACTTAATTGGAATTGAAAATCTGTGATGCAAGACAAGAAAGGGCACTTTTCATGTGACACAGAAGAGAATAATTACCTGTTTTAAGGCAGGGAATGATTATTCAGAAAGGCAGCAGCGGGGTCAGCGCACATATTTTGAGTATTTTACTATAAACCAACAATTTTCTGTTACTATTGTCCCAGACCTTTTTCTGCTTAGATTTTTCTGTGACAGAAATTGTTGCAGGGAGGCAACTTGCTGCCTTGACAAGAAACTTTATGGGATAGGCTCGAATCAGTTAAACACAGTTTGAATTTGTCATTTGTCACATTAGCAGCTGAGTGTTGCATTTGTAGCAGTTTGGTGTAAAGCAGAGGGAGGACACTGTATCTATTTTTTGCAGCACAGGCTTCTGCTGCTGGGCCCTAACCAAGGATGCCTCCTATAAGTGGCTGTCTGAGATACTGCAGCAGTGGTGACATTTAACTGGAAGACAGTGATTCACACAATTTACTCCCTGGTGACAGACAGTGACTCTTTACACGCTGTCTGAAGAAAAGCCATGGCCAGGAACGTGCTTATTTGGCTATGTCCATTCACCTTGCCAGAGCATGGATGGGTGAGGAGTAGAACTGGAGTCTTGGCTCAAGGTTCCTCGTCATTTGCACATCTTTGTTGTCTCCTCTTCGCTGTATGTGAAAGTGGGAAAACACTGTATGTGAACTGGAATAAGAAGGTCTTGGGTCCTTTTTTCTGCCACTTCAGGCAGCCATACCATATACTTCTTCTCATTATGTTCAGGTTGCTGAAATTACCTCTTATGCAAGGCTGTTTCACAATCACACCAACAATTAGAAACACTTTTCCTCTGATTTCCATCTTAAAATATGTATTTATTTGTTCTGAGCTTATATGATTCTTCTGCTTAAATAGCTCTTCTTATTCTGACTACATATGTCCTTTATGCATTTATAAAGCACTATCATATGCTCTCCCAGTTTCCACCCAGCCAGTCTGCTAAGCTGTACCAACCAACTGTTTTAACATCTATTCCTCTGGTCATCCTCACTCTCTGCACCAATTCTAATTTTATTTAATGTTTCTAGCACACAGAGAGCCAGAACTATTTTAAATAATCTATATTATACAATGATTTTTTTACTTTCCTCTTTTTGTTCTGATTTTGCTTCTTCATATGCTACGTTAGTACCAAATCTGAGCCTTTCACAATTGCATGATAATTATTGCTTACAGGGACACTGTCATTGAGTAACAGACTTTGGTTTTCTTCTTCTTTTTCATTTCAAACTTATGAATTCCCATTTTACATGTAAAGGTCATATCACTCTACCTCACCTGCAATTACATTTTACCCAGATTTCTATTATCTAATCTATTTTAGTCCTCTGGTTACCCAGTTCTTCATAAAACTCTGATTTGTTGCTCTTTTCTGGTGCAGCAATTCCATGTTCTATATTCACAATGTATTTCACACAAAAACCTACAAATATACTGTTTACATGACAGAGAGGAAGATTAGACACAGACATCTTTGCTGCAACCATATTTTAGTATTGCTTTATTTTCTCATGTGACTGACAAAGAGGGTGGCATGGAAGTAGCTGTCCCTTTACTAGTAAAAGGAGCATCTGCTTCTGTAATAAAGGGTAGACATTTGTCTACAGCAGTATTTTAGGATATCATTACTGCAAAAGGCTGAGACAGCTCACAGAAAAGCAATATTTTCAAAACCGAAGTTTTTCATAAATGACTGTTGGAAAGTAAGAACTAGTAGTTCAGCAAAAGTGGTATTTTAGAGAACTGAGATAAAGGAACAAATCTGGTTAATGAAGAGGATCATATCACATATGGAAACTTAGCTGATTAGTAGAGTCATGGAATATGCTTCTAATTCATCAGGAAAACTTTCTGGCAATCCAGAAAGCTCAAATCTAACACAGTATTTGGTCTTTTGATAAGTTTTGCTCTCAGCTGCAATTGCCAAGCCACTCTTTCAAGTCACCAGTCTTAGGCCATGCAGGGTAACCTCCAGAGCACTCACTGCTCATTTACCAACACAAGAAGTCATGGACCACTTACACTGTTGTATCTTCCAACACTAGGTTTTACCATCAGGAATCATGTTTTCAGAAGGGGTCTCCAAATTTGCAAATTGAGTTTAACATACCACCTGCTGTGCATAGTAAGTATTCTTAAAACTTTTGCAAACTGGGTAGTGGCTAAGATCTGGTTGAGAGAGAGGGCTGAGGAATGATACCCCTCCCCTGCAGTATATGCAGTAGTGAAGGTCATGTGTAAATGGGGTCTCTCTGCATGTGTAGTGGAGACACTGACAACAGCATCACTTCTTGGTCTGCCCATGGCACAGATCAGCACTTGCAGGGGAGGGACTGCTGGATCTTAGTCAGTCTCTGAAGAAAGAACACCCTTATACACTCTGCTGTGTGAGACTTCCCTCATTTCTGCTAAACTCAGCTTCTATCTTGAGCTTATTGCATTGCATAGAGGGTGGGGGGAAAGGTGTGCAGACATTAGATTAAATGTTCTAATTGGAAGTTAGAGTAAAAATGTACAGTTAATGCCTGGAAGATAGAAGCAATGAATCTCGATTTCCTGGAGCACGTTCTAATGGGACAGTTGCTAATGCAGCTGCTTTTTCTTCTATACATGCAAAGCTGATGCACTTCTTTGGGCATATTTCCCATTCTCTTTCCTGCCAATTCACTCAAATTGGTGTCATTGGCAAATCTCTCATTGATTATGCAGGCAGCATGATCAATGCCTTCTGTACCTGGATGTTTGTCTTCCTTTTTAGGAGATATTTGACTGTTTTTCTTCTTACTAGCTTGCTTGTTCTGCTTATGTGGGCTTCCCTTCACGGGACTGTCAGAAATGAAGATGGTGATTTAACAGAGGTGAGCAAGACCTTGCCTCTGAGACTTTCTAGGTGGTAAAACAGAAAAGGAGATAGCTAGACAGGTCACAGTGTGCATTTCTAGTGGTATTTAGATTAAAAACTATGTAGAAAGGTCTTGGTAGACAGGAAAGTCTAGTTGCTGACTTGCAGAGCACATGAATCATACACAAGGTTTTTCTTAGACCCCTAGGATACCAATGCACCACAGACAATTTCTATGTTAGAGGACTCCAGAGGTCCAGAAATCCATCACTACTAGCTCAAGTCCTGGGAGAAGTGCATCCTTCCTTCCTGGCTGTGGCATTGCTCTCCTCTGCCTTGGAGAGGTCATAGTATGCTGCTGCTGGCAATACAGGTATGTTTCTCTTCTCTTCCTTCCCGCACCATTTGCCCTTCTCAGCCAGGAAATGAATTTCATTTTCTCTGTTTCTGCATCTTCTTTTTGTATTCCCCCTCTCTGTGTCATGTCCCAAAAGCTCCAGTCCCTCCAGTGCAGCTCCCCAGGGCGGGTTACAATGTGCCATCCCGAGCACGTTTCTTTCCAAGAGTGTCAGTTTCCACTGGATGAAAAACCCTGGAGACAGAGAAGGGTTCTCCCTAGTACTATGCAGAACTGTTCTACTTTTATTTTTATTTAGACTTCCGTCAAATAAAAGCAAGCATTCGCTGTCTGAGCTGTGCCCTCCCACTACGGCAACAAACACGGGTCTCAGAGAGGGGAAGGGAAAACAGGTTACGGAGCAATCACGTACACAGGACAAGGGGCTGAGCCCGCCTTTCGGCTCCGTGAGCCGCCCCAGCTCCCGGGAGCGGCACCGGCGGCCCCCGCAGCCGCCCCCGCGGCGCCCGTGCCACGGAGCCTCCCGCACCCGCTGAGTCACAGCGCTCCCCGCACGCCCAGACCGGCAGCACGCTTGCCCCGGCACTGCTGGGCTCCGCCGTGCTCCTCACCTTCCCCAGAGTTGCCGAGGAGAAAGCCAAACAAGCCTTCTCCTCTCAGTCATTCTTGGAAGACGGGCGTTCTTCCCACGGAAGCAAGAAGGCTATGTTTCTTTCATTTGCAATTAAAATAGAGTTCTTAAGCACCACATTTTAACGCAGGAGCAAAATAAACAATAAATCAACAAAAGCATAGTTTGTTAGTGGAGAGAAAACTGCTACATTCTGCCTTTGCTGCTCGCTTTCTGGAATATGAAAGACTCCAGTCGGTCCCTGTGTGCCAAGGATTCAAATAAAAAATACATACATAAAAACAGACAGTTACTTCTAGCAGAAAGCCAGGATTCGTGCATGATAGGCACTAGAATAGATATTACTCACTAGATGCATCTGCTGAAAGTCTGTATCATTCCTTGGAATCTGTCATCTTAGCTTCAAGCCACAAACTGAACTAAGGGGCTTCTCAAGGACTGTGAGCTTGTATCTGCTGTGAGGGTGAAGGTGGCCACAGGTGCTCAGGACAGCTGAGACAGCTGTATGCAGCTAGAACACTGAAAAATATTAGTCCTACTGTCAGAAAACTGCCAGCAATTGAATGATTTGTCTTTCTGGTTTACAGATAACCGCTGAGTTTATTTAAATTAGCTGTACACATCTAAATGAGCTGCACGGGGCCACGTCTGACTTCCTGATCAGTTTGCAGCATAAGAAATTACATGCAGAAAACTGCAAGTGGGTGGCTTACCCTAGTCAAGGGCTAGAGTTGTTGGAAGTGGCCTCAAAAAGCATTGAGTAAACTTCCCTTTTCCCTGAACCCTCCACATGTTTCCGCATCCAGTTCCTCCTGTCATTCCTTTGGTGGTAGAAGTGCTCTATTCCAAGTTTCTGCACCCATTACTCTCCTAAAACACCAGAAATGCCTTCCCTTGGTATGAGTGTGACTATTCAGAGTCACAGGAGCCTGCAGAGTCTCAACCCTGGCTGAGAAGACACCCACTGTAATTGACAGATGAGGCGATTACCACCAGAAACACTACCCCAAGGAAGAGAAAAAAGCAACTAAGTGCTGACGAAATCCTGCTGTCTGGTGGCAACCAAGTTGCAAAATATGAGTCTCACCTGTTAATTGTTGTAATTTGCTTCTGAGGCGGCTGAAGGTCAGCAGGAAAGAAATTTTTCCTGTTCAGTGGAAAATAAAAGCACTTCTGGGATGTAACACAGTTTTTCTGATTACTCACCTTAGCAAGGTTAGACTGAAACGTCATAATTTTATTTGGAAAGGAGTCCAAATGAAGAAAGGATGTTTAGACAAGTGGGGAAAAAAATCTCTCTTTAAGATTCCTGTGATTTGAACTTGAGTGAGAATTAACCCTTGAAGTCTGGACAGCAGGAAGTAGAAAAGGCACTGACAAGCAAGACTTTGTTTCTCCCTGACTTATTGTGTTATGCTGACTCTGGCAGGGGACATGGTGATGAGCAGGAAGGACAGAAAAGGTGGTCAGATGTTGCCTAGGAATAAAAACAAAATGCTTTTTTGCAAAAAGCACAGAAAAATGAGTCAAACAGGGAATTAAAAGGGAAGTTAAGAAAACAGATCACAAACAAAAAGAAAGAAAGAACACTAAACCCACTTATAATTAAGAAGGAAGAGGGGAAATACCAATAAAATGGAGAAAGGACCTGCCTACAAATTTACTGTGGTCCAAGAGAAGAAAATAACTGGACTTTTAGCAGAAGCTGCTCACTCTAACCATCCATAGGTAAAAGAAGAAGCAAGACAGGTCTGTGTAATTTGCCACATCCTCAGCTGCATCAGAAAATCAGTACATGTCAACTGAAAGGATACTAATGGAGTTCCTGGCCCAAAGATTTCAAATGTTCATGATTAGCTGGCTGTCGATAGCAGAGGTGTAACTGAAGTAAAATCCTTTCTTAGGTGAAGCTGCAAGTGCATCATCAAACACAAATCACAATGAAACCCAAAAACTGGAGGATTCATCCACACTGACTCAGTGATGTTTGAGAGATCCCACTTGGTCATGGAGTCCTGTTTTTCAAGTTGGACAGAACAATATTTTCACTCTGAACTTGGGAAGCCTCATAGCTCTGAGTGTAAGCAATACTTATAGGAATCTGGACCAGCTGATCATCTCCACTTGAATGGTGGGATTATGGTGACAAATAGCCACATCTACAGAGTCCCTGGTTTCTGTTACTGCTATTCATGTTTAAATGTCTCTGAGCAGTTAAATTGCAACTTTTCATTTGAAAAGCCTTGTTAGAAGGAAATTAGGATGTTGTGTAGGAGGTCAGTCAACATAGCCAGCAAAGGAATCCTCCTGGTCTTACTGGAAGAAAAATGGTGAAACATGACAATAAGCAAGAAATTTGCAGTGGTAAAGGTGAGGATTGATGAAGCACACTGATTTTGGGGACCCTTAGAAACAAATATGGCCTGATGTAAAACTTCTGTAAAGATTCTACCAAAGCAGAGTCATTAAATGTGACTCCAGCACCAGTCAATGTTGCCCATTCAATATTAGTCACAGTGTTAACAATAACTTCTTTTCCTCAATACAGAAAGTCTAACAAAAGTCTGTTAATGACAATGAGGAGAGCAAAATGATGCCTTCTCTCATTACTAGTCCACTCCTCTTGCAAATGCAGATGGACCTATATGTTGGTGAGAACCTGGGTTGGCAGGCAGTCTGCAACACACAAGAACTTCATGTAACCAGCACTGCATGGAGGGCTGGTCTCTTACAGGACTCTGAAGAGTCTAACAAGAATTTCACTGAACCTCAGTGCCAAGCAAATTTTAAAAAAAACATTGGAAATAGTTCTTCTTTTCTATTTTTCCATCCTTTTACTTTCCATTTTATTAAGTCTTTCCTACTCTTAAGCAGTCTTTCTTTAGAGTATTTGCAATAGTTTCAGACCAGATGGAGTCACTCATTGATAGGCAATACTGTGTAACAAGTGTCCAGTAATTAATAATTACTTGGCCTTTCATAATTTGTTTTAAAAATCATCATACACTAATTTACTGCAAGTTTGAATCCAACAGGCAATTTCAGATGACTGCTATAGCTTGGCGTCAACTCATGTTCTTCCTGTACGTATGGTACAGCATTTTCATTTTAAAAAAGAACTCTAGCAAAACCTTACAGCCAAAATACACAGAAAAAAAATCACCAGCTCTCTTCCCCACAGTGGGCTTTTCTGTGTCAGTAGAGAGTGTAAATCTTCTGATAGAAACACTGTACCTTTCTGATGGCAACCTTGCTACCACATCCAGAGCAACGAAAATTCTTCTGTGCAATAGCAGTAGGCTAAAATTTTACCATATTTAAAGTAAATGAGGATTTCTGGTCTGTGACCTTGTAAGAAAAGCCTCCTAAGGAAGGAGTATCATGACTTGGATACAAAGGTTTTCAGCTACATTGCATGGAATGTGCAAATGTGGGGTTTTCTCCAACATATTGGTGAGACCTTGACATTATAGGAGAAACATTGTTTTGAGGGAGCAATAAGAAATCTGTTCTCCTAGGATGTGATTCTCAGGATGTTCATATGATACAACTTCATAGGCTATTTTGTAATCAACACAGGATCCCTCAGGAGCCTAGAAGTAGGAGCAGAGCACAATTACAAAGGTTGTCAGCACATTTCTGCGAATAAAGTGGCCAAAACCTCCTTCCCTTAGTCCCAGTTTATCTCAGAAGCATAACTAAGGGGGTTCCTGAAATACAGGAGAATTTCAAATGCTTCTGAACACAGTTTCTCCAGTATGGCACAGTGCAGCAGTACTAGGTTTAATCTCAGTGTGATCTTTTGAAAATGATTTTGCATCAGGTTAAATCAGAGTTCAGGATCAGTACTCAGAGAAGCCAAACTTCTTATTCACCCAGAGACACAAACTATTCCCACCAGCCTAGGGTAACGTAATTTTTTCTTATGATCTAATAATATCTATCAGTGCAGCAAAGTATATGAGAATCTTTCAGATATGAAGGAAAGTACTATCTAAAACTATGCTTGCAATTTTCCATGACAGATTTTTGCATGTTTCAGGTATGTCGGTGTATGCTAATCGGATACAGTTAATTATACAGTTAATAAAAAAATGCCTATAAGGGCACGCAGATGCAGGGTCTAATTGCACAAATCTCCAGATGTGCTTTGACAGTACATGGCAGATTTGGTTTAGGGCATCAGGACATGGTCTTTCCCCTTTCAGAGGGATTCTGCACAAGTGTCTGTGCCATTCACCCCAACAGGAGCTATGAAGAATGAGTTTCCAGGCCACATCTAATACACAATTTTGCTACTGAAATATCATGAGCCCTTTGCAATATGTCATGGTGATTCTTAAAATTTCATCTCCTCAACTTAAACAGTTTAATCTAAAAATTTTTGATGTTGGTTTGAAAACCAAAACAAACCAGCACACCTCTCCCTCCTCAACAACTCTAGTCCTAAGGGGATCTGCTGAGAAAATCCTATGAACTTTATTCAAGTGCTTTCAGAGACTGAGAGGCTAAATGAGAGCTCAAGCTGCATGACTTTGCCTCCTAAAAGCACCCCTTCCCCAGCTGCTGGAGGAGCCCTCCTCATGACACTGGGGAGTGGGCAGCAAAGCTCCCTGAGGCTGGGCAGCAAAGCTCCTGCTGCAGAGCAAATCCTTCACTTACCCTGGAACCCGCTCCAGCAGCTCCCTGGATGCTCCCACCTCAGCTCTCTGAGACATGAATGGTTCAGATGTTTTTTCATGTCTTGTTTAAAGCCCTGGGAAGAGTCTTTTTGAGCAAGCCTAGTTTCAGTGCGTTGTGCAAGCGCAGTCTGCTCGGCAGATTTCAGATTCCAGCTTTCTCCTAGCCTACAGGCAAATTAGAAGTACATGCACATTTTAGGAGACTAGAAATCTCAGAGGGACATCTGAAGGGAACTGGAATGGTTTCACAGTTAAGTCACACCAAGGGATCTTACCTTTATTCAAATAACCTTTACATAAGCGATCATTTGTACTGCTTGTGAGACGTCAAAGCAGTCAAGACAATCAGCAAAATGTCAATTCTCCTGCTTTCAACAGACTTTGCTCCAGACCCCAGCAGAATCCTCTGGCCCTCTGGGAATAAAGTTGTCATGCTGCAGGAGCCAGAAGTGAAGGTGGTGTAGTTAATATCCGCAGCAAGGCATCTACATTGATCTCCAGTCTACTGCCGTTCATATTTCTCTCGCTGGGATTAGATGCAGAGCAGGCTCCCCAAAGACCACTTAGCAGGCAGTCTGTGATTTGAACCACTTCAGGGCTTCTCGATCGGTTGTTACCAAGCACTAACAGCCAACATTTCTCAAGCTGCTCTGCCCTTTTGCTTAAGGTTGCTTTGTGCCTGCTAACCAAACTGATATCTCAATCATGGCAGATTAATGTCACTCTGCTATACCCTGAGAAAAAAAGGGAGGAAAAACCCCTTGTGCTTCTTTTTCATAAAGGCTGCCACGCAAGGAGGGACCGTGATGAAGCTGTGCTATACACTTGCCCATCTGCTCTGCACCCTCTCCATCGGGTGCTGTACTTAATTCCTCTTTAGCAAGGGAGAATATCCTGAGCAGTGAAAGATCCTGGGTAATACAGTTATAAAAACTATCAAGCCTGTAAATGGGGCAGTAAGTGGTAAATAATTTACCATTATTAGGATTACTAAATCGTATTACAAGTTCAGCAATTGCATGTCCTTCTAGTCCACAACCATGCCAGAAAAGGGAAGTACTTTCAATAGTCTTGTGGTGAGGTATATTGAACTGCTGTGTAAGTATTGAACTTGCCACTGTTTTACCTTTTGTCCTTTGAAAGTGGCCGAGACCACTGTTATGGTGGGGTCTGCAAAATGCAAAATACAAACCATTTCAATTTGATTTTTGGAGAAGATTTTGTCATAAATAAATGACAGACTGTCCCTGGAGGACAGGTATATCCTCACCTTCTTTTCAATCCCATTGTAAGGCTTGTATTTTACAGGANGGTCACAAAAGAAATCAGGCAAGGGAAAGTAGGAGGGCCTCCACCAGCCCTGCAGTCTGGTTCAGAAGTGACTGCTGAAACACCCACTATAACATGCTAAACAGAACAAAAACTCTTTTGACACCTCAGAACTGCCAAAAGACCCAGGGAGTGATTGCACTCAAACTCCCATTCCTGGTTTTCATAACCAAATTTGGAAACAGCTACAAAGAAACCTTTCTCATCTCTACTTTTCTTCAAAAAGCTGGGAAATAATTTTTTTACATGTTGATTTTCATCTTGATTCCAGGAAAGAAACAGCTTGAGAAAGCACATGCCTCCTATGAAAAAAACCAAAATTCCAAACCACTTCTCACTGTCTGTTCTGTTTCTGGCCTTCTGATCTATGCTAATTGCTAAACTTTGAGTATGCACTTGAAATTTTCTGTGGGCAATGTGACTCTCTTCAAATAAAAATAGATGCCAGAATTTTTTTCTAACTGAAATACATGCGAGAGAATGACATTTAATGTAAGTGTTTAATCATTATTAATTGCTTTGGTATTCATTGAAATCATGATGGGTTCATCTGAATGTATAGCACCATTTAAGAATAATCTGAACAAGTAAATATGCCAGATCAGTGTAAAAAAGCACAGTGAAGCCTTCTAGGAATGTTTTTTAATCCACAGATGTGTATGTTGGAGATAGTTAGAAGTTCTAATTAATTGCATGAGATACCTTCAAGAAATAACACCACCTATTTTACTGAATAAAGAATTTTGTTGAAAAACTGAGGTCTAAAACATTTTAAAAGCGAAATCATTAAAACAATTAAGTTTAAAGTTCAAAATACTTTTTTCCTAACAAGTTTTGTTATAAAACTACCTTTTGTATTTCCTTTAAAATGTCATGCAGAAAAAGAAAATACCCAGCTTTAGCCCAGGTAGGCAGAGAAAAGTCATCAGCCAAGTACACATGACCTGTCAGGGGACATGGCATCCCAAAGTCTTGCCAAAAAGGCCTCTACAGAGCTCTTTCTTGTGACTCCAGAGAAAACTGTTTGCAATCCTGGGAACACAAAGACCCCAGATCACAGTTTTCAGCAGATACCCTTTCTCCATTAAAATATCTCTTAACCTCTTAACACAGATATCTGGTGTAAATTTATCCATTTTTCCATTCTTAAAAAACCCAAAAACCCTGTCAAGACTTTCAAGCTCTTTACACCATCAGAAATATAGTCACAAGAACTGGCAGATGTAGCAAGCCAAGCAGTTACAGCCACACAAGGCAATATTCAGACATCTATTAACATGTGCGTGCACACAGATGCCGTACAATTGAGTTTCAGGAGAAAACAAGTTTAAAATTTTATTATTTCTTCCTCTTATCTAGTAACTACACTATTTCTTCCAATTTCCTACTCATCACACATACAATTTTCCAAGTCCAAGTCATGAATCCCTTAGCTGAACAGGGTCAAACTTTTCAATATTCGACACCAATGTTTCTTATTTTAGCCATTTGATGGCATTGCAATTTTACTCAGTTTTATTGCTGACAATGGGCACCAAACAGAAAAGAGAAACAGAGACTAGATAAAGGGAAGGAAGACAGTTTTTCTACTGGAAAAATCTATCTTGATGATGGGGAAGAACAATTTTTTTTTTCTTTTTAAATTTATGTTTCTGAGCAGAGTAATGTTTCATAAAATGCATAACTACAGCTGTAGGAATTTAGAGCAATGGATGCTACAAAATCATGGGTTTAAAGTAAATAATTTTGAAAGACAATTAATTAATTTACAAGACAATTTCTATTCCCATTTCAGAAGGTGAGTGCACAGCTGAAGATACGCAGTGGTGAACATTTTGATATCTATCCTACATTGTAAAAGTGATACCCATCCTGTCAGCCCTCCTGCACTTCAAATTCCCTTCAAGTGCACAGTAATGCACTTCTATCTCACGTTCGTAATTTTATCTCAGCTCTCATGCTCTATAGTTACAGTTGAGAAATTTTAAATGGAAAGATTTACCTGGCCTTTTACATATAAAAGTTGCCATTTCATCTTAGTGCAACAAAAGAATAGTTAAGTTACTTAATTATATATAAAGATTATTTTGAACCAGGCAGGAAGATCCAAATAACAAATTTTATATATTCTTTTACAAAATATGGAGATGTTTCACTCTGCTGGCTTAGAGCAGCTGAAGGAAGAAAAATAATGACATTTTAAAGTAAGAAGAAATCTGGCTTATTTGTAGAAGCAAGACAAAAGGCAATGGGAGATATGAACTCTCTCAAATTAGAGAAAATATTTAAAAATATGTGCTCTAAACACTTATATTTGTTGGTGGAATTCCTGATAGAATTGGAGTCCTGTTGCTCCCCTTCAAAAGATCAGCATTGGAGTTAGTGGAAATTTTTATGGTAAAGTGGTTTTCTGTCACAAATATATCAACTGCTCAAAATCAAAAGTTTGTGCAAAATATAGATGTGCTTCCATAA
>VZUA01051222.1:0-18647 GCA_013401035.1 Horornis vulcanius
GACACTTCCAGGGATGGAGCAGCCCCAATTCCCTCCCACATCCCTCTGGGAGTCCACAGGGCTGGACATTCCAAAGGGGAAGGGTGACCCCACACAGTGACCAACCCTTTCAGAGGACCCTAAGTCAAGCCAAGGAATTCTTTTCCTCCCTCTCACTCTGCTCTTCTCCTGGATCCTTTACAGAGCCAAAGCTCACAACACGTTCTGTCAAACTGCTTTGCCATCATAGCAAAGGTGAGGTCAGGGAGCAAAACTGGCTCAGAATTCAACCCCACATGATTTTAAAGCATTTCAACTCGAGGAATGATTTTGAAACAGATGGGGCACCTGGTGTTTCCCAACATGGCAACTCCCTGCACTGCCTTACTTGCAGCAATACACTCATAAAAATCCAGGGAGCCAATAAAGAGAGGAGAGGAGAGGTTTCAGGTGTTTACTGGCTGTAAAATTATTAATACCAGCTTCAAACATGTGATTGTGGTGTTATTGCTGATTGTACAGCATTAAAAAATCATAACAATAAAATATTCAAAAAAAAATGGAAAACCATTTGTTGCACAAGTTTTAGGGTCACGCACGTGGCCTTTATTACACGGAGATTTCAAACATTTGGCTTGCTACAAATTTACAGCAGAAGGGTTTGCAAGGGTTCATTTTAACCCCTCACCAAACACACCAAAAAAAAAAAAACAATAAATGATCAAACCCCCAAATTCAGCTTAAGGAGGAGCCGAGGAGATACAGAAGGGACCAAACCATAAATATGATGGCACCCAGCTCTACCTGGGCAATGAGTTCTCCCTGTTTGCCTCCCACTCTTTGCCCTCTCTCCCCCAGCAGGAAGGGGGCTGTGCTTGCCCTGATGTGCTCACTCCTTCTGTTATTGCAGGAGATCCTGCCCTGCCCCACTGGGACCCATTTTTCTCTCCTCACCCTGGGATCCCCGTTCATCAATCCCGCGTGTCAGGAACCCAAAACACGTCTCTGCTTCTTCCTTCCCCTGCTCTGCTGCTCAGACCCCGGCCAAAAATGTGTCCGTGTGCTTTATGCATGAGGAGAGGTGACTACTGATGCTCGCAAATGTGTGGTCATTTTTTTTTTTTTTTTCTTTTTGCCTGTCAGAAAATCAGCCCCTGGAATCACTGATGCCTTGTGAAATTACAGTCTAATGTAACCAGCCGGGGTATAAAGTAACCAATTTCTTTATTTTTTAAGAAAATTGTTCTCCTGGAGGTTGAAACACAAAACCAAGACATGGATGAAGTTATTTTTGTCCCAAGTCAGGGGAAATTAATGAAATAGCACCTCCCATTCTGTTGACATTGGCCAAGGTTGCCAAAGTCCTCAGGAATATTGGGGTTCCCGTTATGGGGAATGCTGTAATAACAGGAGGGATTGGGAATATTATACTGGTGGGAATGTCCATGTCAGAGCCAACAAGAGGAGTTAAGCTCGTGCTTAACTTGCAGCAAATAATCAGCTGGAGTCGATAGTTACAGGGCTGTGATAAAAGATCTCCTTACACGCTGGATCAAATGCTGTAAGGAAAAATCTCTGTCCTGAAATCCCGATTGAGACATCAGAATCCATCAGCAAACATGGCCTGAAAAAAAAATAATTCCTCAGTAGATATCCAGGAGTGCTTATTCCTATTTAAAATGCTGGGTTTTCTCTAATTGGCTTGATTGTATTTAATAATCATGACGTGTTTTTAGGAGCCACTCTTTCCTTCCAGTCCCAGAGTGAAAATGTTGCTCAGTAAATTCCAATAATTTATCTTGCGCTTCCAACTCCTCCACACAAGAGCCACGGGTTCTATCAAACTTGGCATTGCCACCTCCACGGGATGAATTTGGGAGGGAAATGTGGCCCAGGGAGGCCAAAAAATCCACAGGGAAAAAAGGAACCCCTAGGTGAGAACACCACATATTGTTCTTGGCCAAACCAGCCATTATTCAGCATCTATTTTTGATAACAATCTCTGAAAATCCAGATTTTTTTTTTTGCACAGATATATTGGTTTACTGCAGTTCTCCGTGGAGTCTGGCATTCTGCACTGCCAGCTCTGCACTGCAGCAAAAACTCCATCCCAAATAATTTGTCCAGTCAACAATAATCGCTCCAGATATTAATAAAAGTGGCTTGAAAAGTTCAATATGGGAGCTAAAATTTGTTTTAACTCCGTGTGGTTTTGGAAGCTGGAATTGACATTCAATCTCGTTTCTGCTACAAAATGTCTTTGACTGTGTAAGTGTGTAATTATATGCCTCGATATAATTAATTGGAGGACATTATTCTCTTCTCACAGAGAGAAGAGGGATTATGTGGAGTTTCATTTGGCTCCCAGAGACACACTTTCCTCAGAGTGTTTCCAGTGTCACTTTTTTCTTCTTTTTTTTTTTTTTAATTTAATCTCTGTTTATAGAAAACATACCTAATGAAGAGCCAGTTAAACAGGCATCAGAGGAGGAGGGGTAATTCCAGCCCAGTTTCCAGTGGTGTTCCCGTGGAATAACCCCATCCATCACGGCAGGGTGGCTCCTCAGGGATGTGAGGATGGGGATGGAATCAACCCAGGCTCTTCCTCCATCCCGGTATTCCCAGTGCCAGAGGGCTGGCAGGGATCCCGTGGGGGCGATGCAGCAATCCCCCTCTGGGTTCCGTTTTCCCTCTCCCTCTGGATGCTGAGTGCAAGGAGGGAGAGCAGGATCCTGCTCCCCAAATCCCCAAACCCCCAAAGCCCGGCAGGATCCCCGTGACAAGGAAAAGCTGCGCTCAAGTTTGGGACAGAAAGAAAACCCAAAAGGACCTCGCAGCGTCGCGTGGCTCCTTCTCCTCTCCAGAGAGAGACCCCATAAACATTTCCCTTCTCATCCTCCCCGTGCCAAACAGAGCAAATCATCAGCGGGGTGTGAAACCCAAAACCTGCTCCATGAGGATCCCGTTAGGAGCAGCCCTTTGCCCGGGAGCCCTCCCTTCCCCATCCCATCCTGGGGTGCCCCCTGTCCCCTCCCAGCCCTTGTACAGCATCCAAGCTCCCTGATGGAAACAACCCCGTGGCTCGTTTCCCACTGCGCCTTCGTGCCGGATTTCAGGCTCCTGTTTGCCTTTTCCTGACGTGTCGCCCATCACGTTCTGATCACTGAGAGTTTTCTTTTGAAGAGTTACCTGAGGTGAAGCCTAATTGGGCTGGGGGAGGATGCCAGGGCTCGGGAATGCTGCCAGCACCGCCGGGGGCTCCCGCGTGGACAGAGATCCCGGCCCTTTCCCGGCCTGATCTCAGACCCAGGCTGTAAGGGGACACCAGAGATAAAGCCTGGGAGGGAGCTGGGAGCAGCCACGGAGCCACTTCAGTGCAGGGAGACCCGTCAGCCTCTAGTAGAATATTTAATATTTAATGTTTAATGCATATCAAATGTCAGAGCGCAACAAAGGAGAGGTTTCACGGCTCCTCACTCCAACCCTGGAAGAGTTTCCAGGCTCTGGCTGGATTTGGGAATCCAGTAGTGGCCACCAACACCATCCCTTAATGCTTCAATCAAAATATTCCGTTNCAGGAATGGCTGGGAATGGCTGGGAATGGCTGGGAAAGGCTGGGAATAACTGGGAATTACTGGGAAGGGCTGGGAATGGCTGGGAATGGCTGGGAAAGGCTGGGAATAACTGGGAATTACTGGGAAGGGCTGGGAATGGCTGGGAATGGCTGGGAAAGGCTGGGAATAACTGGGAATTACTGGGAAGGGCTGGGAATGGCTGGGAATGACCAGGAATGGTTGAGAATGTCTGGGAATGTCTGGGAATGGCTGGGAATGGCTGGATTGGAGCTCTAGATTATGCTGCCATGTCCATGTGTTTAACAACAATTGACTGAAAACAGCAGGACTGAGCTGGGCTTGGTGTCACCGCATCAATCCACGTTTGTTTTCCCTTCAGTCCCCGCCTGCTTTCGTCTGTTTCTGGCTGGGCTGGTAATGATTAAAATGTCAGATTTGAAGTCTTGGCTCTTCCCAGTAGATCCAATTAAATGCTGGTGGAGAATTCTCTTTATTTTCCTTCTTGTCTACCAAGGTACCTGTAATGGGTGTTTATCTATGAACAGAAACATGGGGAGGGACAGGGCTCAAATGCCATCACAATTCCCTTTCTGGACACCAAAAACTCATCTAAGACAGAATTATCAATGGTAAAACCAGCAAAATGTGTCTGCCTGGGCACTTCGGAGCACAAACATCAGCTGAACATCCCCATCCAGTGATTTTCAGGAGATGTTTTAAATAGAACCATTTTATCAGGATGACAAGGGGATGGTGAGGGAAAAAATAAAATTGAGACATTGAAACAGAGCTGATAAGGAGAAGAGAAACAAAACATCGAAACAAGTTTGATTTTCTCTCTCATGACTTCCTTTCACTTCCAGCAAGCACTGGAGAACATTTTGATGTGGTCTGTGGGATTGTTCCCTCAGAGATGATTAAAAACAAATTCCCTCAGCCATCAGGGCTTTTGATACGATCGTGTTTTTCCATCTAATTTGATCAGCCCAAACGATGACTAAGCTGGCACCAGCCCTCTCCCCAGCAGCATTTTCATAAGCAGAGGTGGCTCCTCCAACAAACTCCCCGTTCCCATTTTTAAGTGTCCAGCAAACCACGCACGTGTGCACCCACACAAAAAAACCAAAGAAACCAAACCCTTTTTTTTGTCATTTCTCCACAATCAGATGGTTTAGAGATTAAGAGAAAAGGAGAAGGGGGAGAGGAGGGGGAAAATCGCATGGGAGGGACAAAGAAAACAAAGCCACGTTTTCTATCTCATCCTACTTTATTTTTTGTTGTTGTTGTTGAATTGGGTTTTTTGGGGATTTTTTTTATTTTTTTTTTTTTTTTTTTTTTTGTGCTGTTTCCAGCCCCGTGTTGTGACTTTGACAAATGATGATGCAGGGAGAAGATTTATGCAGGGTCTTGGAGCATTAGCACATTATCACGAGCAAAACAGAGCCCTCGGCCCTGCTCTTTGGGGACCCATTGGAAACTTTTTGGGAAGTGATCTATGGGCCCAAGGCCATCCCAGGGAATGCTGTGGGGCTGCCCTGGATGGGGCTGGGATAAAGCCCAGGGAGAAGACACCAAGCAGGGGATGAGGAATGGTTCCTGAAAACCCCTCCTGGAAAGGAAAGAGGAACCCTCTGCTCTCGGGGGAGCTGAGTGTTGAATGATTTAATGGCTACCTTTAGGAAGTGCCTTTTGCTTTATCGCTGCCTTTCTTTTTTCCTTTTTTTCATTTTTTTTACCTTTTTTTTTCTTTTTTTTTATTCAAGGGAAAGAAATGGCTCTTCCCTGGTTTTCACCTCAGCACCCTGCAGGGCCACAGCTTGAACTCATCCTCCTTGCAAAGAACTCCCAAGCTGTTGACAGAGAATCTGATTGATCAGGACCTTCTGAACTGATCAGCTGTTGAAAAATAAACAATGAAAAAATTAAATTTAAATGAATCTTTTTTAAAAAAACACCCTAAATGAAATATATTTGTGTTTGCTACAATTTCTGAGTTCACTACAGAGCGTTTCCAGCGCTGCCAACTCCATCCTGGATCCCTTTTCCTCAAGAGCAGGGCTGCAGCTCCCAGGATTAAACTGGTCAGATTTTCCACAGAGGTGTCAGAAATCTCATGGAAAACTGGTGGGATTCTCAGAGCTACTGGAGGCATCGGCCCAATGCTCTTTATCCTCCTTCCCTGCCAAAACTCCTTTAAAATCCTTCCCATTCCCTGCCCAGGGAACTGTGAAAAACTCCATTTGCACTGCCTTGAGTTGCTGATGATTTGTTGTCCTCCTAGAAGCAAATTTTGGATTTTTAATACTTCCCTAGAATTAAAACTGTCTTACATTTGTGTAGTCAATATCAGCACTCCAGTCACTTTCCATTTTATTCTCCAATCTGCTTTGACACCCAAGAAAATCACACAGAATTTGGAAGTCTGTGTTTGAATTCTGGTTCATCTCTTGCTGAAACCTCAAGGCCTTGTTTCATTTTCCAGAATTATTTTTGACCTGAAATTCCAAGGAAGAATTAAGTTTTCAGAACAACTTAGCTTCAAACAACCGAAGCAGAGAGAATTTGCAGTTCCAGAAGAATTTTAGACTTTATTTTTCAGGAATTTGTGTATCTCTTCTAGAGCTACATAAGCTTTGCAAGGACAATAGTTTCACAGAAATTATTGAGAAACTTCGGGGTACCAGTGAGAGAAATGCACAAAAACAAAAAAAAAGAAAAAATTTACAGGCGTGAGAAACTGTAGAAATTGTATTTTTGGCCCCTAAAAATCAGATTGATTAAATTGGTCTCATTGGAAAGTCCATTTTTTTTTGGGTAATATAGGCGCCCTAATTGAAGAATTAAGTCATTCATGTCTTACCTACAGTTGTCTGAATATTCTGCACATCTTGGAATGTCACCATTTATTTGGAGATCTAAGTAAATAAGTTTAAAAAAAAAACCAACAAAAAAAAAAGGAATTAGCAGGAAATAATTAAAGTTTCAAGGGGTAAACTTAACACAAGAGGGTTCTTTATCACTCAGAAATCTGCTGCACATCCATGTTTTGACCAGAAATGCCCCTGAAGGAAAAAAAAAAACCTCAACCACCCTCATTTCATATACAAACCACCCAAATTAAACACATTTTATAAACAATGAGCGGGGAGAGCAGAGATTTCAGGGCTCCCGTGGAAGATTTGAAGGTGCCCAGAGATAAAGAAAACATTTTGGAGGCAATGACTTGGATCTTTTCAGCACCATTTCCAGCGTGGCGTGGCAGGATGATGGATGAGCCTGCAGCAGCCTCGTGACAAATTCGGGAATTCTGACAGATGTTGGATGCTCGGAGCGTTTTTCACTTGAAAGGGAGCCCTGCTTTTCAGGTGCTCCCAAGTCCTCCATGGAGTCTGGGAATTCAGTTATCTGAATTTCTGGAAAGGCCATCAGAGCACCCAGCAATCCCTGTTTTCCAAATTTTATTAGTGATGCAAGCGAAACGCAGGAGGGACGGCAGGACAAAAATCAGGGATTAAGAACTGGATGTTTAAAAAGCTGGATATCAGGGATGATGGGATGGCAACAGCAGTGTGATCCTGCTTCTCCAGACATCTTCTTTCAGGAGATTTTATTATCTTTTTAATTTATTTTTCCACACCGTGACATTTTACAGCGCGTGGGTTTTGTCTGACGGAGGCATTCTCTGAGTGATTATTAATTCCCTGGATTATCAAACACAAGGCTGACAGAAAACAGGGAATTTTTGGATTAAACCCCCAGCGTGGTACAAACCTAATCTCCAGGAACCTGTACTAACCCAAATTTCCCAGGTTTGGGAGCAGCCTCAGCATCCCAGGAGCAGCTCAGGGAATTTTTTTTTTCCGAGTCTGAGCCCCTCCTTAACATCCCTTGGTATTGAGATAACCTCTGCCGGTGGGTTCACGGCTCTGCACAAACCCACATGGCAGAATCAGCTCCAATATTTTATCATGGATAGGGGGAAGGAAAAAAAAAAAAAAGAGGGAAGAAAGGGGCATTTTCCCCAAATAATGCTGCTCAGTGTTGCCTCCAGCCCCGCTGGCGGATCCCGGCCCGTGCTGCTGCCCTTTCCCTGCTGGACAAAAACACAGCAGTGTTTGGAGAGAGCCCTGCTGTAATTGTGGGCAGTTCTATGGAGGGGAAAAATAATGTGGTTTGTCATCAATCTCCCGGTGTGGCACACAAGGGCTGACTTGTTGAAATTTTGTAGGCTGTATTTACAGAGAAAACAGAGGCCTGGTGCTGTGCAGGGCCCTATCAGGCCCCAGGTCTGGAAGAATCATATCGGAGCAGAAGGGAAGGCTTGAATCATAACCTCGTAGGATAATCTAATCCATGAGGGAATGAAAATTGCTCTGCTCCCGTGAGCAAGATCAAAACCCCGACAATTTAATTATTGGGGAGTTATTTGTGGGTAGAGACTGGTTTGAGGCAAGAGCTGGCAAATGGGAATGGCTCCCGTTGCTGTTTTACACAGCTACAGACAACGGGGGAAAGGAAGGATGGGTGTCCCAGCCTTGGAAAATGCAGGATGGGGGAAAACAAGGTGATGTGGTGAGGCAAAGGCAGTGAAAGGGGTGGATGCCTTCATGATTTTTTACTTTTTTTTAATATACCTCATATATATTCATAGGATGCGTGTATATACCTTAACACACATAATTCTTTAAGTCAAATATCTTCAAATAATCCTAATATTCTATTAAGCCAGAAAGCCAAACATCCTGAACGCCTCACAATTAAAAACCAAAAAACACACTGTATTAAAAACCCAAAGCCTCCTCTAAAGTACATCTTACAAGCTAAAATTAAATCCACCTTTAAAAAAAACCAGTTAAGGATAAAGAGATGTCACGCTATTCACTTACACCTCTCATTAAAACATCTTTGTCAAACGCTAATTGGCAAAGTCCATAAAATTATAGACGCAACCAAGATACATTTCAACATATTCCACCTCAACAAATGATTACACCATAAAAATCCTTACTAAACACTGAAATAAAAACCCTTTATCCCTCAACCGTGTCTAACTCTGAATTTTAAGACCAAGGAAAAGGCATCAGGGTAACACAGGTCTGAACTGAGCCACCAGTGAGAGAAGCTGGGATTATTGTTGTCATCCTACTGTGGGTAGGATTAAAATTAGGAGAGCATAAAGCTCGTGGTATTCTTCCCTTCTAGTGAATGTGTGAGTTTTCCAGAAGAGGAGAGCCAAGGAAAGGGAGAAAAGAGGGAAAGAGGCAGAAATCTGGGATAAGTCACACTAAATATCCTTCCAAAACAGCCAGCGTGACACAGTCATTTATAAAAAGCACATTTTGCTTGGGTTATCTTGTACACAGCTTTCATCAGGGGTACTGCCCTTTATTTTTCACTTGCCTGTAAAAATTACCTGATGAAATGATGGATGGGTTTTTTAATTCAGTGTATGAAATGAAACAGGAGGGCCAGGCTGGGAGATCTGGGAGGGTTGTACAGCTCGAAACCATTCATTTGTGAGCACCATTGATGGCCCCCTTCCTCCTTCTCCCCCCTCACTATTATTTCTTGGTTCAGGATTATTTTTCAGACTGATGCTGTGATGTGGAAGCCCTTACACGAAGACAGAAGATCCTGCAGCATCCAGAGGTGTTTGAGACAGAGCTGCCACATCCCCCTGTGCTGAGAGCCACCAAAAGCACAAACACAGGGCAGGGGCTGCTTTGGGCTTCGTTTTTGCCCTGTAAAACTCAGGCAGTTCCTCTGTGGCTGCAGGATCCATTCACAATCCATGGAAAAGCAGCTCAAGAGGAAGAGCCATGCCTGCAGCAGGGTGTGGTGTTATCACCCTTCACCAAAACCTGAAGAATTCCCAGCTTTTCCCAGCCTGAGCTGCACCTAGCCCTCCAAAATAAGAATATCCCAGCCTGGCTTTCCCTGGAACGAGCTCTCTTTGCAGCCCATGCTGGGTATTTTCTTTTTAATCTTGTTATTCTGCAGAATTAGAAACACCAGGAAAGGTAAAACCCTCCCCGTGCAGCCTCATCCTGCAATCTGACCATTTTTCTCTTTCACCCAAATAATTCTGGAGGAGATTTCAAAATAAAACTGACTCTACCTCTTATTAATATTGCCAAATGAGTCACCCCCATGCATAGCCCTAATACATAAAAGGAGCATTTTCTTTTGCTTCCATAAAAATATCCAGAGGGCAGTGGCAGGGAGAGTAAATTGAGAAGACCAAAGTTAAACAAAACCAGTCTCGTACACTTTCTGCAACTTCATTGTCTGCTTTGCCTCGTGCAGGAGGGGAAAAAAAAACCAACAAACCCCTGTAGGTTTGCACTGAACACGTTCTAGAGTTAAAGAAATTATCCTAAAGCCCCAGTGGCTGTTTTAAATCACTCCCAACCTGCACACACAGATTGAATTTGCACTCTCTGCCTCCTTCGGCCCACGCGAGGCAGCTGCCGGGGAATTGCTGGCAGTGTCACCCCCAAATCATTTAAAATTTGCCCAATTTTTAGGTCCAAACTCCAGGCCAGATTTATGGGGGTTTTCTTACTGAAATGGATGGGTTCATTGATGGAGTTGAGTTGCCTGGAGCCCACAAAATTCCAGAGGAAACTGAGTGGACAGAGCTGCTCTCCAGGGCTGAACCTCCCTTCCACAGAATCCTGGAACTGTGGCTGTGTTACACCAGTGGCAAAGCTCCCCCAGAGCCCCAAGAGTTTGGAAATGAAGGAGAAAAAGAACTTTTTTAAAATGATTTATTGACCAAATATTGGAGTTTTCAATATTGCTTTTCACTGCAACTCCAACCATTACAGCTGAGAAATCAAAAAAATCAAAATTATCAGCATGGGTCACTGCTTTGGCACAGAAATGCTTCAAAATTCAGGATTTTTTTTTTTTCCTTTCTAAAGAGTCCTGTATTCATCTCAGGAAAAAAAAAATTAAAAGCATTTTCAAAGCAAATCTGGAATTATTTTTGTCAACCTACAGTGAGCAGGACTCAAATTAGAGGAGCATAAAGTTCATTATATTCTTCACTTTTAGTGAATGTGTGAGTTTTACAGAAGGGAAGGGAGGAAAAAGGGAGAGAGGCAGAAAACTGGACTAAGTCACACTAAATATCTGTCTAAAACAGCCAGAATGACAAAATAATTTATAAAAATATTTAATGGCATCATCAAATATTCCCTATATAAAGCAGTTTTTAGAGGATTATGAACAACTGGAGATCTCCACAATTAATTCCAGCCCTGTTCAATTCACCCATTTTCCTACTGGCATCATTTTGAAGAGCATCTGAATATAAAACGAGGATTTTCCTGCCTGTTTATCCACCTCAGGGTGAAAATAGAAGGCACAAGACGAGGAATTTAATGAGTTTGCCCCACAGACAGAGCAATTTCTGCTCTCCAGGCTTTTAAAACGAACCTCGGGGATTTCCTAATGAATTGATTCCCATTTTTAGTCCCTCAGAAAGTTTCTCCACTGTTTCATCCAAAGCCCATCAGAAAGAATGGAAATTTTTCATTTCCAACGTGGGGTTTGGAATTAGACCCCGAGTAGCCATGAAATGAAGGAAGCTCTATAAAATGAAGCATAAATAGGCCCAGAAATCATCTTTAAACTGTTCAAAATTTCACAGAGAATAAGACGATTTTTTTTTTTTTTTTTTCCTTCCTACAGGATTTTGAAATCCATTTATGGATTCACAGGCAGGAATGTGATTTCCCATCAGATGGCAGAGCTGGCTCGAAATGTCTGTACAAAAAAAGAAATAAAATATCTCATTTCTTTTCAGTGACACAGGATTCCCATCATTCCAGAGGGAAGATAATCATTCTGCACGGATTCATCCTGGTGAGAAACCCACCCCAAGGGATGCTGTTTGTCTTTTCAAAAAGTGCTAAAATTA
The DNA here is from genome assembly GCA_013401035.1 of Horornis vulcanius. Classification (NCBI taxonomy): domain Eukaryota; kingdom Metazoa; phylum Chordata; class Aves; order Passeriformes; family Scotocercidae; genus Horornis; species Horornis vulcanius. The sequence goes on from VZUA01051222.1 coordinate 11,482, forward strand.
CATGAAAATTAACATTTTTCAATGCTTCTCCAGAAGTTCCTGACTCAGATTTAAAGGGTTTTCAGGGAGTTTTGCAGCCCTTTGTTCCAAGTTCCGGAGGCAACGTGGCGCGGGCTCAATTATTTTTCACTTGATTTCAGATTTTTGCACTCAGCTTCTGTCTCCCTCTCTCTGTTCCTCACATAAATATCTCTCTAAATATCTCTAAATACAAATTCTGCTGTGTCTGTGCATCCATATTCTCCTTTTTTAATGCTTTTCAGCTTAGAGCAACTCGGCCTCTCTTGGTTAATTCCAGCACCAGGGGCTTTGGGGATGGATTTCAGCATCAATCCCCCAAAGCCTTGTTCCCTCACCCAAGTCAATGATTGCATTATTATTTCTCCTTCTGTCTTTGAGGGGCTGATGAGATCATTTATTGTTTTTAAGGGTTAATAGAGCCTGTCAGGGTCTTTTTGCCTGGCTGCTGCTGCAGGATCAGTAACAGCTCCCAGCTCCATGATGCTAAATCAGACCACACTTTCCTGAAGAAAAGAAAAAGGGGAAAAAAAGCAAATTTAGCATGGAGAGAGGAGAAGCAGTTCAGTCTGGTTTAAAGGAAGGGAGGGAGGGAGCCAGGGGGAACAGGGACTAACTTTGGAGAGAAAATAACAAACTTTAAGTCCTGAGGTCTTTCCTCTATATTGAAAAGGCAGTTTGGAAAGGAAATTAGTAAAAACAAACAGAAGGTGCCAAGGTTTCTTTATCATACCTGGAGTAGGATATGCTGAATTCCACAAGGCCTCGAGCTGGCGCCTGGTGCTGCCTCGGAAAAAATGGTACCCACGGCTCTATAAAATGATCTATTGGGACTTCAAAGTCGTGGCAGCCCCGTGTGGCACAGGATGTGCTCAATTAATTATGTGATTTTTAAATGACAGGGGTTGGGGAAAGTAAAAATAATATTAAAAGGGCAGGGGAAAAAAAAAAAAGAAAGAGAAAGAACATGCTGAAGAAGAAGAAAAAAAAAGAGGGGTTTTAAAGAAAATAATATTAGGGGGAAAATGGGAGAAGTAAACTGAAAGGCCTTGTTGTCTGTCTGCCAAACAGCAGCAGCAGATAAGGGCCGGGGTTGCCGTGGAAACTCAGGCCCGTAGGAGACAGAATCCAATTTCAGAAACCACAAAATCAACATAAACGTGTGCAAAAATAAAAAGGTTTGTTTGGCAAGTAATGAGGAGAAGGCTCCCAATGTATAAAGCAGATGAACCGGGGTGACCTCGGCCAGCTCTGAGCCATAATAATGACGATGTCCCACGTAGCTGTGGCACCTCTGCAAGGAGCAGGGACACCACCAGCTCCTCTCATCCCTTTCTGCTGAATATCCAGTCCCCCACCTACCTCTCCCTTTGCCCCTCTGCCCTAAAAAAAAAGGAGGGATACTCATTAAAGCAATCTCATTTTAAAGCTCCAAAGAGGATCCGGAGCTGATGCTTTTAATTCGGTTTTCCCCTCTGTATTGCTCACTAACAGTGCACAAAGTCATTATATATGAAAATAATTCCTCCTTTCTTGCCCTCAGTGGGGCCAGGGAAAAGCAGGCCTTAAACCATTTTCAGGTCAGGGACACTTGGCAATCACAACTTTTGCAGTTTTCCTGGGAAAAAAACATTTGTAGCGACTATCACAATGTAAAATTTACATCAGAGAAAGGCCACCAGAATCTCCCAGCACTGTCATTTGTCACTGTTTGAAGAGCACAGTGACACAGCCACGAGGGCTTTGAGCTGCTCCAGCAACAAAAGGGCTGGAGACTGATGGGGAGCCTGTGGGATTCATTTTTTCAGTTTGTGTGTCCCCAGCAGTTTTGTTTTATGAGTGTTTTTATAAGCACAGCAGCCTTGGGGGCTCAGTTCATGTTTTACCCCCAAACTGATGGGTTTTCTGCCACTGCCATAGAATTATGGAATGGTTTGGGTTGGAAGGGACCTCAAAGCTCATCTTAAAGTCATGGGCAGCGACACCTTCCACTACCCCAGGGTGCTCCAGCCTGGCCTTGGGCACTGCCAGGGATCCAGGGGCAGCCACAGCTGCTCTGGGCACCCTGTGCCAGGGCCTGCCCACCCTCACAGGGAATAAATCCCTCCCAAAATCCCATCCAGCCCTGCCCTACAAATCCCTGGGCAGCACAGCTGAGATCTTGAGCACTGCAGACACCTGGGAATTCTCTAACCCCATCCAAGGTTGCCTTTGTCAGGGAAAAAACCCCACAGTGGAGCACAGAGCAAAGTGACTGAGGGAAACCTGAGCAGAGAAATACCAGAACAACCCTCACTGGTACAAATAATTTGCATTTTCAGCCAAATTGGGAGCAGACTTTTAATGGTTTGAGGGAAAAGTGTTCCTGTGTCATCAGTCCAGCTGAAAGAGGGGTGGGACAGCCCGGGGTGACCGTGTGGGGACAACCCAGCACAGTGTGGGGCCACAGCTGGGCTTGGCAGGGATTTTTCCCCTTCCCATTCCCAAGATTCTCCTGTCAGCACAACCCAGGGGTGGCTTTCCACCCACAGGCCAGATTTGTCACCTGGCCTCTAATGTCCCCAGCCAGGGCAGCAGTGCCACCTTCCCACGCTCAGAGCAAACCCCTGGAGGTTTTGTTTGTCCTTGTCACCCACGTGCTGCAGGGCTCTCCAGCAGCTCTTCCTCCTCCAGGAATTCCGTGTGTGTGTGTCTGTGTGAGCCCAGGATCCACGGGAGGGGACAGGGAATGATGCCCTCAGTTCTCTCTTTGCTGTGTCCCAGGCTCTGAGCTCACCCCCAGGGTCACTCAGCTCTGCACACAGCACGGACACAAAACAAATCCTGCTCCTGCTGCACACCAAGGACAACTTTCAGCCCCAAAGCACAACCAAGGGGGGCTGCAGGGAGGAACAAGAAGGATGGGAGCTGACAGCCTGCAGCTGCAATTGGACAATTCAACCCCAAAATGGACCCAAACTGATCCAAGGCTGACACCTGGGCACCCTTTGTCCATTTGGGGTCCATTTGGGGCCCCCCTTGGCTGCAGCCCTGGCCAGGCTCTTGTCCTGCCCAAGGTGTGCCCTAAAGGCCTTTCAATCAATCTCTGCTTTATTCTCTGGCTCTGGGCAGGCTCCTAACCCACAGGCACACTCCAAAAATCCCTAAACCAAGCTCCAGAGGCTTGGAAAAGAGAATTGCTCCTTCTCTCCTGCACTTTTCCACCAGGATGGGACTCAGCTCCCCTGAAAGGAGCTCCTTACCCACAGGCACTCACCAAAAATCAGTGCCAGCCCCTGTGCCAAACTCCAGAGGCCTGGAAAAGAGAATTGCTCCTTCTCTCCTGCACATTTCCACCAGGCCAAATATAATGAGGGCCTATATTTTAATGGGCAGTAATGTTTAATATTTGACATTAGGTAAATACGCTCTCCACGCCGCCAGAATAATTTCACACAGCTTCAGGGTGGAGCTTTGAAAAGCTGCTGGGTAATGGAGTTCAAACTCTCAAGGCTGGGACTGTTTGGAAAGTCCCACCCTTAATCTGGGATCGTTACAAACCTTTCCCAGCCTGTAAATCTTCGGGTTTGCAAGAATGGTTCCACCAGAAAAATTAAAACCCAACACCTGAGGTCAGATCTTGTGAGGGTGGGGGTGTTCCTGAGGACAAGCAGTGATGTCACAGCAAGGAAAATTTCTATTTCTGCAAAAAATTAAAAAAAAAAAAAGAAGCCTTGGCAATGTAGAGCCATGGAAAAGGACATAAAGAGCAAAAATATAGAGCTGAAATGTAAATAGGTTTTGTGAAATATGGGCTTGTCCATGCCCCACAAAAGGGCTTGAAATGTCTGGATATATTGTAAAGTAATTTTTTTATATAATTTTTTAAGTACTTTAGCAGTCTATCTATGGCAGCTCAGTGGATGGGAGCAGCAGGGCTGGGTTTTAAATGATGGATATTTTAGAATGGAGCCATAAATCTTTCCAGGCTCACAATCGACTTCCTTTTGAAAAATGGGTGATGGCAAATGGAAATTTACAGCTGTGAGGAACCGTGTTTGGTGTGGATGCAGCCAACATGGGACTGCTCCTTTTGAGGGGTGATTCTCCTCACTGGCCTCAAAGCAGATGGGAAAGATCCATGGAAAGGTTTCTGGAGAGGATGCACTGATCCCACAGGGATTAACACCCTCAAAATGCTGCTCAGTGCACAAACTGAACTTCAAACTGGTCCAATGAAACAATGAAGAATTGATTAAATAGGGCAAAGTTTAGGAAAAAGACGGAAATGACGGGGGATTTTCGAGCAGCAAATCAACTTTCCTCAAGTGGTGCCTGACTGGACTGGGTTTGGTGGCATCCAAGTGAATCCAGAGCGATTCCAGAGTCAATCCAGCTGCTGCTCCCCTTTTCCTGAGCGTTCACCAACATCCCCTGGGTTTTCCTGGGGCTCTGATGGGAGGGAAGAGGCAGAATGTGGGATTAACAGGGCAGTGAAAGCAGCTCTGAGCTTCACCCAGCCTCACAAATAACACCTGGGGCATTTGGGCCCTGAGGATGGCTCCTGTTCCCCAGCAGTGACCTCCTGGCCACTCCAGCACTTCCTGAGATGGCTCCTCCACTATTTTTCTGCCCCAGATGATAATAATGTAATGAGTTCTCCTGAAATGGAATAACAGAGCCTCCTCAAACCACAACATTGAGGACTTGTTTTTCAGAAGAGAATTAAAGAGCCCACTCCATGATTTATTCTCTCTTGCTGCCCGTGCAAGGCAGAGCTTATTTTTCCATTAAAACTCAGCTGCTCTCTGAGTGCAAGGAAGAAAAATGCCTGCAAACACCACATTTGTTAGGGCTGCTTGAGCTGGAATAAACTCCAAGCTGCACCTTTTTCTGTTTAATCCATCTCCCAGTGCTGTGCTGTCTCACTGGGGGTGTTTTTCAGGAATAGAACAGCAAATGGAGGGGTTCAGCTCTCCCTGACTCGGTCCCCAGCGTGGTTTGGGTGCTGGGGACATTTCCTGCCCAAAGTCTCACCCAGAACAGCTCCAAGCTGGAAACCAGGCAGTGAAATGAGCTCTGGTTTCGGTGAGGTTGATTAAGCAAGACAAAATCAATTAATGTCTGAGACCTCACAGGTTCCTGAAGGCAAATTGTTCCAATTAGCAGCACCTGAGAGCAAATTAGGAGCAATTAAAAGGAGCAGCTGGGATTTGACTGAGTTACTCTTGTCACTGCCATCTCCGTTCCATTCCAGGCTCATTAAAAAGATATTTTGCCCGTTACATTTTATTTCAAGGGTGGCATTTTTCACTTTAAATCGTTACAACCACACTTTGTACATTTGGAAATACTCCCTAGAGTGGAGATGGGTGAGGGATGTGAGTGTTTTATACTGACTGTGCTTCAGGTAAAACCTCTGCAGGGGCTCTTGCTGTTACACATTCCAAGGGCTGATTTGCCTGAGAAGGCTCTGGAAAAGCAGGAAAAATCTGGAAAATCCGGAGCTCTGTACACAGCTTTGGCCTTCCTGCAACACCTCTCTCAGAAATACAAAGAAAAATCCATTTTCTCCCCATCACCTCCCCTGAAAGAAAGCAACAGGGCCTGGTTTTATTGGGAAACACTCCCACAAACCACACCTGAGCCCAGGGAAGGCTTCGGTCGAGCATCTTTGAAATATGAATTAATCCCACCTCACTCCAGTTCTCACACAGAGCTTGGGGATTTAGATTTCAACTCCTCAGCATCACACAGGCAAAAGGAATCCCAGTTTATGATATTCCCTAAGAGAACTAACCCCCCCTTAACTCATTCCATCCAAAAGACAAATCCACAGCTTGGCACTGCCAGATCCAGCTTTCCCCACCTGACCTTTCCCTCCTGTCTGCTCCAGGCCTTTTCCCACCTGCATTCCCAAATCTTTTGGATATTCCCTGCACCCTCAGCTCCATCCCAGCACTTTGGGTGCCGGGGTTTCCGTGGAGCTGTTCCATCCATGGTGGGAGGGTTTCTGCCCAGCAGGGAAGGTCCCTGGGCAGTGGCAGCCCCAGGAGTGACTTCCCTTGGATTTTCCCCATGGATTGATGCAGCTCATCCCTTCACCACTGCTGAATCCAAATCCCTCTGTAAAAGTGGAGGCAAATCCCCCCAGCAGCAAGGCTGAGCATAAACATCCAGAGCGAGGGGTTCCTTTGCTAAGAGAGGCATTCTCAGCCAAATCACTGCCCAAACCCACCCTGCTGGGGACGAGGCAAAGAGGAGCTGGTGGAAATCATGGAATCATGGAATCATTCATGCTGGAAAAGATCATCAATCAAACCAGCACTGCCATTAAAGCACGTCCTCAGGTGCCACATCCATGGGATTTATGGACACTTCTAGGGATGGGGACTCCACCACTTCCCTGGGCAGCCCGCTCCAAAGCCTGGCAATCCGTTTGGTGAAGAAATTCCAGGACACAGGGCCCCATAACAGGCCAGTGGAGAGGGGATGGGAATTCCTGTCTGGAACTGGAGCAGGAGCGTGCTCCTGTGTAAAGGAAAATGGGAGGTGGGCAAGAATCCTCCTCAGGGAAGTGGGAAGGAGAGAGCAGGCTCCAAGCAAGACCAAGGAAAAGCCAGGGAGAATCCAAGCCACGCTTGCATTTGTTGTTGGAGGTTGCAAAGGCTGAGAGTGTCCCCGGTGAAACACCGGCTGTTAGACTGGGAGGTGCCACCCAAGGCCAAAAACTCAAATTAAAAAATAAGCCTCCCACCCACCAGTCTGCCACCAAATGTGCCCTGTCATGCCGAGGAGGAGAGGAGAGGAGGGGAAAGCAGCTCATTCCAGCCCTAATGATTCTGATGATTCATCACTCCGAATCACCCGAGCTCTTTGGGGACAGGAGCAGCAGGATCCCGCTGCTGCCTCTGGGATAATAAACACTCCTGGTAAACACTCCTCCCCCAGCCCCTAAATATCCACCTCACCCCAAAAATGAGTCACAGCTCCCACCCAGCTCCCCCGTGCCCAGCACCGCGGCCGCGCCACCCTTTGCCGTCCCCGTGAAAGCCTCTGGGATTTACTGGATAAATAAATAAGTTTGGGACGGAATTATTGGGATGGGGACGCCCAGACACGCTCACACGTGTGCACACTCACCCTCACACACGTTTCAGGGTGAAAAA
>VZUA01051227.1:0-13573 GCA_013401035.1 Horornis vulcanius
AATTACTTCAATATATTTATAACAAGACCATGCAGTAACCAATCTAAGCTTGTGTTTCGGCTTGTATAGAATACAGAAACAAGGCTTATACAAGTGCCTCTCAATTGAATTTGCCTCCTCAGTCTTATATTCTTGGTATAGCTTTCACATATCCTGTATCTACTAAAGCAATGAAATGGGATTCTTCATGAGATGTTTCACAGTTGTTATAAATATTAATAATCAAATTTTTGATTAAAAATTGATTTATTGATATTTTGACAAAAATCAAAAAAATAAAAGCAAAAAGCCACAATCAAAAGGGCAGCAGTTCTGAGCCCGGGATCAGAACTGGGTGAACAGCATTGCGGCCTCTAGCAGCGTTTCCCCCAATTCACAAAATCCATCTCTTGAGTCTGTGGTTTTATACAGTTTTTGCTGCCGCTGCCGGTGTTGGAATTTTCCTGCATTTTTCCATATTCATCGGGTTTCTTTTCCTTGCCACCTGTGTGTAGAAAGGTTTTTTCGGGGATTAACAGATTTATGTGGAATAGTTTTTGAGGTAGACAGAAAATGTGTAACAGCTTTCTGGGGACAGACAGGTGCTGCTGTTTCTGGCTGAAGCAGTCGACATTGGAGTCTTCCTGTCTCTTTCCATATTCATGGGACAGACAAAGGTTGCAGTCTGAGTTCCAGGAGGCTGTATTTGGATGTATTGGGCTCCTGGTGGAGTTAACAAGATCCATATCAGGGTGATGGCTGGGTCGTTGTCTCTGACGCCCTCTCTTTTGTGAAAATGTATCCCTTCCAGGTGGCTTGTTGTTCTCCCCGGGGTTGGAATGTGGTATTTCTCTTGGCCTTTGTCATCTGTGTGTCTTTGCATGTCTAAAGCCAGTTCTCTGACCAAAATGATTTTTACTGCTTCATTTTCTATAACATGAATTCTACTAATATACTAGTGAGCTCTATTATCATATTACTCTCATAACATGAATTACTTCAATGTATTTATAACACAGTCAGCCTCGGTAAGCTGTGTTGGTCTGGAAGCCTTTGGAGTGGCCCCAGCTTGAGGTATCTGCATCCTATCAGGGGCAGTGCAGGGCTGCACAGTCGGAGTGGTACTGGGTGTCCCGGAGGCTGCATCGGCCCCGCACTCCCTTGCAGACAGCATTGCTGCGGCCGGGGCGATTGCCCCGCAGTCCCTGCGGCCAGTCCGGCACCCCCGGTCCTCTCCTCGCTGGGCTGTCCTGGGCGGAGCGCGGAGCCGGGCCCCTCCCTTAGCCCTCCCTCCGGGCCCGGGTTGGGTAGGGCTGTGCAGCTCCTGCGCCCGGAACGGCCCCACCGTCCCCTCGGCCTCCGCCCGGCCCGGCCAAACCCTGCGCGTTCGGGGAGCCTGGGGGACGCGGTAAGTGGGGGCTGCCCCCTCAGCCGGCGGTGCCTCTGCAGGTCCCCCTCTCCGTGTTCCTCTGAGTCCGACCCTCACGCTGAGCCGCCCTCATGGCGCTCCCGCTCCGCGTCCCGCCTGTGCCGCGGTTCGGGGGCTGAGGTGTCGCGGTCGTGCCGCCCCTCTGGCCGGGCAGCTCCGGGGCCGGTGGTGGGTCTCTCCCGCGGGGCTGGCGGGGTGCGGAGCCTCGGCCTCTTCACTGTGTCTGCGCTGGCTCTGTGTGTGCCCGCAACCGCCAGCCGGGGGAAGAGAGCTCCCCAGAGCAGCCCCGCCGCGAGCAGCTGTCCCTTATCCCCGAGCAGGTCCCATAGGGACCGGGCAGTGCAGTGGCTCCACAAGTGTCCCTGTTGGTGTTACACGCCACTCGGTCGGGCGCTGTTCCTCTCCGAGGCCATCGGGGACGCTTGGTCCGGAGTTCAGGCTCAGCTTGCTGACAGCGTTCAGCGAGTGCTGTGCAACTTCCATAGTTTATCCGCAAGTTTCTTCCTGCCTTTTCCCTCAAACAGCTTCACTTGGCTTTCTTTGCACCTGTTCCCTCTGGCCAGTGAGCCGCGGCTCTTGGAGCAACACAGCACGGTGGAGGGGACTGGTTTGGCCTGGCCTGCATCCTTGTGGAGGACAGTCAGGAAGAAGGATGTGAGTTAGAGGGCAAAGATGTGTGGCAATTGCTCCTGGTTTGGCTGATCACTCACCAGCTGCAAAAGGACCAAAATCGCAGTGCTCACCTGCTTAATGCGTGAGGGAAAAGTTCAGTTTGACCCTCTTCTGAAACATCAGCTGATTTCAGACATTCCTGTTCCTTTCTATTGCTTGTGCAAGAAACACAGATTGCAGAGGTGAGATCTCCCTTGACTTTGGGGCAGTGTTGTGAGTTATGTGCAGCAGTAATCCTTGAAGGGGCCTCAGGGACGAGGAGCAGGGCTCTGCCCATGCCATGCCTGGCATTGAGGTCTTCCCCTGCGCCCTGTGTCCTGACTATGCACCCACCCAGCTCATCACTCAGGTATGCCGGGCTTCGGGATCCCTGGCCTTGGTTGGGAGCTGGGGAGCTGGAATTAGCTGCAGAGCCAATGTGGTTGTTATGTGTGCTTGGAGCAGAGGCTTGGAAATACAGTCTTGGGTCATTCGCCACACATGTAATTACTGCAGGGTAAATTTGGGAGGTCAGAAAGGGAGCACTTGAGAGTTAGTGGCAGGAGCAGTGATTCCACAATGGGGCTGAATTGCTCAGATGCTGGGTGTGTTTTGTATTTTTTATAGACATACAGGTAGTAATTACAATAAGTAATGCCTTAACTTCCAGGCAGAAAAAATTTTAGACTACTTTTGTTTTCTGACAGGAAAATGTTTCAGTGAAAGTAAGAGTTTGCTGAAATTAATAGAACTCAACTGTGCTACGCTTATTTGAAAGCAGAGGGTAAAACCCACTTGAGTTGTTTGGGGTTTTTTTTTGCTGTTGAAATTGCTCAGTCTTTTGAGGGATAAAAGAAAAGAGAAAGGTGAAAAAAGGAATGAAAATGAAAGAAGAGAATACTTAATGCTTACAAAAATCTGTTTAGTTTTAGCATAAAACACCAAAATTAGAAGACAATACAACTTTAATTTTTTTTAATGGGTTTGAGGTTTTGGGGTTTGGGTTTTTTTTTCCATATCATTAATTTAAAACAGTCTGGTTTTGATTCTGAATTGGTTTTGGTTATTTTTCAGTATTATTAAAAAGTTCATATGGAAGTTTTTACTTTGATCTGTTCTAATGAATTTGGGATTTTGGTTTAATGTAACTAATGTTTTGTTATATAAAAACATGCCACAGGGAATGCTTCTGAGTTTGGCAAAGGGTTTAATGATTCAGCTCCTGTCAGGTGTACTTGAGAAAGTCAGATCATTCAGCTGTTACCTCAGTCACTTGAAACTGGTTTCCTTAGGACAGAAGGAACCCTAAGGGAAAAAAAAAATACAAGGCTGTTGGCAAGGGAAGTGGTCCAACAGTTTTGTTCTCACCTCTGGCTTCTGTATTCTGCTCTTGTTCACTGGTGGGTGGACATTTATCATGAGTTTGACATGTATAAACCAGTCACTGATTGTCACCTAATTTGGTAATGACAGGCTAATAACTTACCTGTGCAGGGAAAGCTTCATTAGAGGAGAGATACAGAACTTTCTTCTGCTCCTCTTGAGAGGAATTCTGTCACTCTCTGTGAAAGAGTGGGTTTGTGTAGATTGATGTCCTTTACATACAGCACAAGCTGCACCACACATAGCACAAGCTGCACTGAAAAGGCCCTTCTGTACTGCAATAAGAATGTCTTTATCCAGGTATTGTACCGATGTGAAGTATGTGTGTGAAAATATATGCCTTGGATCACAGTGGGAAACTGTGATTTCTTAGGGTGAATATGATCCTATTTTATGGTAGGAAGAGTTTAGGAAGAATGTGAAGAGATGAGGACAAGTTTCTAGTGCCTGAAACTGCCATCTCAGAGCTTGGATGCTATTTCTGGGTTTGCTACAGCTTTGTTCCATGTCTGTAAGTAAAACCATTCACACAGGATAAGCAATACTTTGCTGCCTTGTGGTATTTGGCCTGTGTTAAGGAGAGTTGGGTACAAAAATAAAAGGTGAAGTATTATGTTCTTATACTAAACTATACATACTGTACTGTACTATGGAGTATCATTATGGAAACACAGCAGTATAGGTGCTAAGTAGAACCTGGCCTTCACAGTGAGGAGAGGGAGGGGAGATGCCCCTGAAGTGTTAGCATGAGGTGTGTATCAGGAAAAAAAGTGATTTGCTCTTTCCTCAGATCCTGAACAACTTTTTTCTGAGTCCAAGATGAATGTCTATCCATCTCTTAATTCTGCCTGCCTTCAACTGGCCACCATAAGAAAAATCACCACCTGACTAGAAGAAAAAAATTAATGCTCTCATTCCTGCTGTGATGCACTTATGTTCTGTACTTGTAAATGGTGTCCAACAAAAACCTTGTAGTATAAGAAATCTTTGAAAGTGAAATCACCTTAGTTTCCTAAGGTTGAAGGTGTATTGTCTGAGAATAGTAACATTCATGCTTGTGAATGGCACTTCTATTTCAGATGAATTTTAAGCATGTGAAGGCTGTCTTTTGTGGGCTTATCCCCTTGGCTGTGCCAATGACAGTTGCTTTGGGTCTTCAAGTGTATGATTTATTTTGGGCATTTGCTAAGTGGGACTGTTGGGTGAAAGCCAGGGAGAGATATCTGTGGAAGGCAGGATAGGACAACATGAAGACATGGGAAACACCAACACATCAGAGGTACCACTGGGGGTCTGAACACTGTGCAACCGTTTTGTCTTCAGCCTTCAAAAGCAAGGCTCTGGGCTTGAATGGGTCCTTTGTGGGGGATTTAACTTACTGCTTTGACCTCTGCAGTAATGGGTGCAAGCCGAGAGATCAACAGAAGGGATGAGAATTTACTGGTTATTTTTGCATGGATTCTATGCACTTGCAGAATCAGCTGTGTTCTTTGCAGGATACTGGGAAATGAGTGAACTTGTCAATCAAACATTAAGTGACTGTGTTCACAGATGCATTTCGGGTGGGTTCCCCACTCTCAAAGCAATCTTTTTAACTTGCTCTTCTAAATGGCAGTGAACTCTTCCTTAAAATAATGACTTTTTAGGTGTGCTTGCATTAATGTTGTTTATAACCATGTACCTTGGATTCTGATTAAGGGAGTAGTCAGTTTGAGGGATTAATAATCTTTGGGCAGATCTCAGCAGCATCTCTTGTTTCCTGGGCATTTATCTGAACTTGACTTTTGCATGTGCTCAGGGTGTAATTTTGCAATTCAGGATGAGCGAAAGGTTTGGGATTTTCAGCAAGGCTTGGCTTTGTCCTTTGCTTGTTTTTTTGAAGTCTGTGAAGGCTGAATGCATCCAACACTTCAAAAAATTCTGCTTTGAACAATAGCAAGCAATATTATATAAACCTGGTAAGGAGAAAATAGCTCAGAGATGTCCTCATTCTTGTAAATATGACTCAAGCATTCATTGACTGTAGTTTCAAGCTCTGAGCAATCGTGGTCAGTGATCTTTCAATGAGATTATGAAAGGTTACTTGAGAAATACTTCAAATATTCTTCACTTTGTATAAATCACTTTGTAATTTGCTTACAAAGTAAAATTTGAGTTGCTTATTTTCATTGAGAAGTAAAATAGATGTTTTTGTCCCAGGCATGAAGATGGTTTTGGGAAGGAAATTATTGAGCAACAGAGTTAGCAGAACAGTTCACCTGGCTTGACCTTAAAAAACTACGAAAATAACAACAAAGCCAGGATAGAAAGTGGAAAAATAATAATACACATTGCAGTGCATCATGTTCACCAATGCAAGTGTTGGTTTCTACAATGTATTTTAATACTGTGGTGGTTACCCTGGGTTTCAGTGTCACAGTCTGTGTGGTTTCTCCCATTTGCCTTGGGTAGCCCAAGAGAGATCATTGCTAAAGCACTGTTACACAGGAGGGCAAGGGAGGCATGTTTGTCTCCATTACAGGGCTTTGAAACTGGGGTTTGAGCAGGTTTGTTAATAGAAATGCAGCAGCTTCAGAAGCCTTGAGCCATTGCATGTGCAGTGCAGACCTGCAGCAATGCTACTCTCAAGGGCATGTGAGGGATGCCTTGCACCTCCCTCCCCTCCGCTGAGGCACCTTGCAAGTGTGTCGTAAAATGGTCACTTCTGACATGTGGCAGAGATGGGTGTGTTTGGGTTCTGTGCCAGGTGCATGTCAGTCATGTCACACCACAGCATGCCTGTCACCCCAGAGATGTACAGATACCTTCAGGGAGCACAGGTCGCAGTTCTGATGTGTACCTGAAATACTCCTCGTCATCAGACAGTGGTGAAGCTGTGGCTGTAAGCATTGATGTAGTAGCCCTTCTGCTTGACATAAAGCAGTCAAAGACTTTTTCTCCTAATGTGCAGGTTTTGCTAACGTCAACTAAAAATTTATGTTGAAGCACTAGGAGACTTTCTGTTCCTTTGAAATAATAGAAGGAGTGTATTTGGAAAGGAATTGATACTCAACATGCCACCCATGTATTAGAAGCCAGTGGTTTGTAAAAAGGGCTGGGGGCAAAAAAAACAACCAATCTTTTTTCTGAGGTGGGTGAATGATGAGAGCTTGGGTGTGTATTGAGGAATTGTTAGATTTTTACAATGTATTTTCTGCTTACAATACCTGCTTTTGTTGGAGAAAAATCTTCAATTTGTGTGCCTTTCAGTTTGACAGGAATACTGCAATTGCTCTTTGATACTTAATCCTCTTTTATAGGTCTGCTGAATCTTCTTGCAACACTAAATTGAACTTATTTCTAAAGGATCAAAATAGAACTTTGTTTGCTTGTGAAATATGCTTCACAATATGCACCAGTCAGATGCCAATGACTGCAATGTAAAAAAATGCAAGAGCTGTATAGAGATATGGAACTTGGAAGTCTGAAGGAAGCAGCATGTGGGATTCACAAAGCAAAGCACATTACATTGACAAGATACGCTGTTGAATGTAGAGATGTGTGAGAATAACTAGGTGTCTCAATGTAGTTAGATTTTATTGTGGTGCTAGAAGCCTTACAGTTGTTTTACATGTTTTGAGCTGAACAGTGGATTCTTGGGCCATTGGGCATAGTGCCAGTGTTCATCTCCACGGGGAACAACAAACGGGTCATGACCTGACTGGCCAATTATTCTGTTCAAATCCATTCTATTACCATAACATACATTGCTGTGGAGGTGTATCCCAAGGAATAATGTGAGTTCTCATCTTCTCCTCATCCAGAAGCTAGCTCAGCATAATGCACAGATGCTCCAGTGCACCAGTGTGAGGCTTGTATTTTCAGAGCTCACAGAGATTATCAGCTTAAAAGATTGTGTTCAGGAAACAAACTGCACAGTTACACAAAGTAACACCTGCAGTAGATGCTGCTGGTGTTCTTCCCATTTCAAACATCTACTGTGCTTGATAGAAGATGTACTGAAAGCCCTGGAGAGGGAATCACAGCATTTTTTTTTTCCAGCAGCAGTTCAAATGTCTGTGTGCTGTCCTGCCTTTGTTCTTCAGGAGCACTGCCTGAAAAGGAAGCTCTCAGAAAAAGCCTCTGCCTCTTGGGCTCCCTGGCTCAGGATCTGTCTGAGGGAGTCTGTAATGCTATTTCTTGTGCAGGTTCCCTTTAGTGTAGTGTGGAGGCTTTATTGTCCAGAACTTTGTCAAATTATTAATTAATTTTCCTTTCATCATGTTTGTGTTTCTAGTTGTGTTCTGTACTTCTAGTTAGGTGTGTTCTTGGATATGTCAGTGGTGGCCAAGAATTTCCTTCACTTAAAGGTGCTCATCTCTTTTAGATTTGAACCCTCACTATTTGGCTGAGACTGCTGAATTAATTATTTTGATTATCAGTGGTAACTTTGGCCGTGAATGAGCTGCAATGGATCCAAAGTGCCTATATGACAAATGTGTATGTCTAAGACTTAGCCTCTTGCAAGATGTAATGAATGTCATTCTTCATTAATATTCTAGTTGCATCATCCTTGAGCATCAATGAAAGACCAAGTATGGCTTTCTTCAAGCAGCAGAAGGTGGAGGATGTTTATGAAATTGGTGAAGAGCTGGGAAGGTAAGGTCCTACTGATGACACCACATGATTCTAAAAGCTGACATATGCGGGTATTTGCTACTCCCTTCTGTGTGATAACCTAGATCAGTTACAATATATTACAATAGCAACACGCACCTTAACAAAGACTGTACTTTGGACGGAACCTTTTTGTATTTTTTTGTGTTTTTTCCTTAAGATTAAATGTGCTAACTGTTTTTCCTGTTTCTTTTCTTGCAACTAGGACAACAAAAGGTATGTTTGCATTGTCTTTTATAGATAGGTGTCACCTGTGTTGGTGCTTTAGACTTGAGTTCATGTGCCTGTTCTCAGAGCCACCCAGGAACCAGGAGCCTGCGGTGCTGTCACCACAGACACGGCACTTTGGCTTATCCTGCTGTTTTCAGCAGCACTCCACAGCACTGTTGTTTTCAGCTGGCTCCCAGCAGTGACATCACACATTCATATGTGCCTGCAAAAAAAAGGTGCATGTATTCCTGAAAAGCTTTACCTCTCAATCTTCAGCTGGACTTGTATATGCTTGTATATAGTTTTTAATGTATAAAGACTTATCTGCAGGTATTAATTATAGGTATAATTACCAAATGTTACCATGCTTAACCATGAACACCTGCTTAAACAGTGCTGGGTTTATGGACTGGATACCACAGGACTCCTCCAGTCACTGAGCAACATACAGTGCTCTGGGTGGGGATGGCTGGTTTCCATTCAGTGTCCAACCCTCTAATGTTTTTTGTTTTAATATGCAAATAGCTAAATTAGGGCTATACACAGGTTGGCTTCTTTCCCAATATCTGGCAGTTGGTTTTGATAAATGACAGTGTATGTGCCATCACCCTTTTTTAAGGGCCAGTAATGAGTTCAATTAAAACACTTCAGTTGATGCTGTGTCCCTGCTGATTTTTTTTTCTCTCAGCTATTTCATTTTTAGAGTTATTGAGAAGACTTCTTTTAAGGGGAGGGGAGGTTGAGGTTTGTTTGTTTATTTGTTTTCCATTGCCTTCCCTCTCAGGTAGGCCATAACTATTAAATTTCCTTTATCTGCTTACATTTAAGTATTGCCTAGTACTGAGAGTATCAGTCTGACTGTGAACACCTGACAACAGTGAGCAGTAAAGAAATTCATTATGTGTATGCAGGGTGTAAGAGGTGTGGTTTTTAACCTAGGAGGCCCTAGGTAAACAGTCAAAATGAGTACTAAAATGAGAAACTGGAGACTGAGTAGTTTATTTTTACTTTGGTTTCTGAATTGGTTTTGGGAATCTTTTGAGATTATGAACATCATTGTCCAAGCTGATGGATATTGGGGATTTTGAATGGAGAAGTGTAACTGAAACAATCTGGCAAAGGCCAGCTATTGCTGCTTGAATCAGCCTGAGAGGCCGTTCAAGGTTTGTATTGTCACAGCAGCCCTCCTCCTCTTCAGGCTGCATGTACAATGTCCCACTGTCTTAGTCTGTATTTTCACTTCCATGTTTTGTGTGTTAAATGTACAGTGTCAACTGGGTCTTCGTGGCTCTTTATCTCTGAGCAGTAACAACTGATAAGATCCAGATCCAGTGACAAATGGTATCTTGCTTTGCTAGAAGGAAGTTAACATGCTGGACAGATTGCAGTGACTGATCTTTTCCAATGCTGACTGATGCCCTTAGAACCTAGATGCTTTTTATTAGTTCAGTTTGCAACAAGCTGTTAGTTACTGACAGGTGGACATAGGTTAAAGGATTCATTTATTATCATTCTGCCGGCAGAAGACGCAAAACAAATGTTTTCAAACAATATCTGTGAAGAGTCTGTCCTGTTCTTGTCCTTCTCACTGAGTTTGTTACTTCTTAAGACCGAAACTAGTTGTTAACATAGGCCTAGTGCTTGTTCTAGCTGGGATTCAGCTGTGAGATAAAATAGAGGATCTCACTGGCAGAGCCAGCACCTGTTTATCTGAAAGTCTTTGCATAGCACTCAGGAAAGGATGCTCCCACCACAGACTGCAAAGGCTGAACTCTCTGGTCTGGTGATGAAAGGAGGCACTCCCTGTCAATGTACAGCATTGAGGGTGACCACAGCAAAGCTCTCAGCTCCAGCCATGTAAAACCCTGCACACGGAGCGTGTGGGTGGCACTGCCCAGCTGGAGCATCCTCGCAGTCCCTGCAGAGCTAGAGGCAGCTTGCGGGGGTTGTCAATGCGGTTGTCTCATGTGCCAAGCCAGGGGTGTGAGAGAAGGCATTTTGCAGAGAAGGGAGTGGGTTTTCCATGCCTGTAGCTGTGTGCTCTGACCAGCTGCTTAGCTCCAGCATTCCTTCAGTCTTTCAAATATTAATCTTATACCAACCTCTGTTGCTCAGCTTCTCCAAAGGGTACACACAGGGAGCAATCTGTAAGGCATGTGGCATTAGAGACAATTTGCTGATGGCCTTGTTCATTATAGCAGCTCTGTTTGGGAAGCTCAGCATGGCCTATGCTGAATGTGTGCAATACTTCAAGTATACATATATAATTGTGTTGCTTCCCTCAAGATAGTATCAGTCACTTTCAAGTCTGTGAGGACTGAGGTTCTCTAGCCATAGCTGAAAGGAAGCTTAAAAAGAGGACTCTCTAAAGTGAATTTAGCAAATTTCAACATTATAAAGAAATAATACAGCTTAAACAATTCAGCCTGTTTTGAGGAGGGTCCTAGCATAAGCCATTTGCAGGGATGTTAATGACATGCCAAATCAGTGGAAATACTCCTTGAAAAATGTGAAGAGGTGAAGACTAACTTGTCTTCTTGGGAATATGCAGCAGGTGAAATAACTTCTGGTTCTTGTGGCAAGGGAGCTGACGGCTGGAGACAACCAAGAATTGAAAGTCTTAAATCAAGGGCAGAGTAGACCCAGAGAACGAAGAACTGTCCCGCTGGGCTAGGGATTTAGTTTCCAGGAAAGTGGCAGCAATAAAGCTCACTGTAAAGCCTTTAATATAATGTTTCAATTGTGTTTTGGATGGGTAGTTGTGACTCACTGAACAAAAAGTGTTACACGAATGTGCAGGAGCCCTTTCCAGCTCTGCTAGCAAGCACTGATGGTGGTGGTAGGTACTGGAATTTGAGATGTGCAGTCTGATTTATTAAAGGATGTACCATAGAATCATTAATCTATTACCTGAATGTGATGCCAGCCAGGCTGTGAGAGCTGTTGACATTTGTGACTTCCGGGCAGTGTCGCTGTTGCATGCCAAGTTGGGGTTGAGGGTAGGAAATGTCATGGAGCTTTTCCCAGAGTGTTTTGTGACAGTGCCCATCGAGTAAGTGTGTTCCTGCAGGGTGGTGTGGGCCTGGCACTGCTGTCCTGGGCCAGTGTCCTGCTCCTGCAGCTCAGCTCTTCAGCATGCAAGGATTCACACTTAACAGAGAAAAACAGACAAGTTTGGAGTGATATTTCTGGTCATGGAAGTCTCCCCCTTTCCTTCACTGTTGTTGTTTCACTGTAGGGAAGGGGCTCTGCCTTCCTCCACAGTGGAGGGAGCCAGCCTTACCACCTGCCACTCCAGTTTATTGCCTGTCTCCGTAACTGGGAGCGATGATCATCCCTCATGTCCTGGGCTAGTAAATGCCTTCATGCAGAAAATAATCACTGTGATTTCTGTTGATTAGTTTGGGCATAATTGAGCCTCCAGTTTCTCAGCCCCTGCTGACCTGGGCTGTGGCTTCATGGTTAAAGCCAAGCTCCATCTTTCCTCAGTGGCTTGTTATGCTTCCCTGTAGTTCCCCATCTCCCAAGTTCCTGCTTCCTCTGTGCTTGTGTGTGGAGGATCAGCTCTGAGAGAGGAGAAACCCCATTTTCTGGGTGAAGCTTTAAAGGACAGCAAATGCAGCATTTTACCAGTGATAATGGGACTTTGGAGCCTGGCACAAGTTGCTGTTCTGACAGTCTAACTAGGTATTTATTTATGTAGTGAAAACAAAAACCAAAGATAACCCAGGAATTCTTTGTACAGCAAGAACCTGGAAATCTAAGATAGATAAAAAAGTCATGGCCCCGAGCTAGTTGGACCCTCTGTGCTAAACAGAGGGCTGTGGTTGTGTGGCTGTGGGAAAGTTAACTCACACCATGCAGTATCTTCATACCAGGATTGTTTTTTCTAACTGTAGAAATTGCTCAGTACTGTGTTTTCTCAGACATGAACTTTAACTCTGTTCTTTGGTGAATTTGCACATTTAATTGGTTCTCTAAATTTTGAAGAATAACTTTGGATTATTTTGTTTTACAACACACAAAAAGCAGGTCTTTGTGTTTGAAGCAAAATGTTAATTTAATTCCTGAGGACTACCCAGCACTTCTGGTAATGTTTCTTGTTACAAATCTTCTAAGTCATGTTTCATGTATGTGAATCTTTTGCTGAAACAGTTTTGGCATCTGGTACTTGGTCACCATCACTGTGATTGTTATCAGCTGTCTGATACAGTTACTGTTCTTGAATTTTTTCTTTTTAGTCCTTCTAGCAGGTTTCCCTATTAGTGTTCAATGCTACCTTAACTGTTTCCAAAATAAAGTATTTGTTACAGAGTGCAGAGAAGATGGAAGGTTTTGTTGTTTGATTTTTTTTTCCTAATAACAAGTTGCTCTACCTACAGTAACAGAGAAAAGCTGGCCTTGGCTTTACTTTGTAACAAAGTTACAAATGCCTTATCATCAGCATTCACCTTGATGATGGAAATGATCTCAGTGTTTCTCCTCAGTCCATGTCTGGCTTTGAGAGTATAATTAGAGATGAATGACCTCTGTGGTAGTGCTCACAAAGCTCAAATTCTGTAATATATTTAACCACTAAATATTAAGCAGAATATTAATCCAGGAAAAAGACATTGAATATTCATACCAATCTTTGTTTGGCATTTCTGTAAAAATAAAACTATTTTTTTCTGTTTTGCATTGCAGTAGAAAGCAGATGGAAATTGCAACAGCTGAGAAAATATACTCTGTATAGTATTAATTCTGTACTTTTAAAATGAAAAATATTACTTATGAGTAAAAATGCACATGAAATAAACATAGTGCAACTCAAATTCTAACAATGATAAAGCACTGGACAAATTGCTAACATCTGGTGCAGAATAGAGCTGGCAGGTACTTGTCTGATGGTCAAGATTAATTTATCTCAGGTGACACCTGTTAATCCTTGTTAACACTCAACACCAGCAGTTTGAACCAGAGTGAAGACCTGTTGTAATAGCTGAGCAGTGAAATGGGAGTTTCAGCAATCCTTTGCAGTTTTGGCCTTACAGATAATTTCCTAATTTCTTGAATGAAATGCTAGCATAGTTTCTATCTGTTTGATACATGGGGAAGGAAAAAAATCAATTAACTATTTGACCATAATACTGCCCTCCTCTTACAGTTCACGTGCTCCCAGGTCTATTACTCTCAGTCCATATCTAGGTGGATTTGGACCTTTACACAGCCAGGTGCAGTGTGCTAACCTTCCTCATGCGCATTATGTCTGCCCTGCTGTTGCTC
>VZUA01051229.1:16108-31115 GCA_013401035.1 Horornis vulcanius
TATCCTAGAAAAATGTGAAATACACCCTCTGGGAAATCTACGTGCCTACATAGTGTGTGGTTCATAACTCAGAGGTAAAAGCCAGAGACAACAGGAAGATAAGTAATTTTAATAAAGACAGCTTTAGAAAGCTCCCATTTGCTCAGCCTTGTTTGCAGCTGGTGCCCTTCAGCAGAGCTAAAGGCAGTGAGTGTGCCAGCAGGAATCCAGCACTAAACCCAGCAGAGATGAGCTCCAGGCAGGATGAACCCCAGATGTGTAACATGGTGCTGAGCTTCTTTTTAATGGCCCCACCTGTCTTTCCTACCAGCTCTGCGTTCAACAAAACCTTTCAATAAACTACATCTCTACTCAAGAAACTAAACCAGATTTGATTAAAACCAAACAGGAACTCTGGAGTTATTGCAGGGTCTTGTTTACTTTTGTGAGCAGCACTCTCCCAGCCTCCCTGGTGAGCGCAAACCCTGAGCTGCCCTTGACAAGCACAGGGTGAAACCTGATCACAACCTGCTTGTGTCCCACTGCATTCTAAATGCAACGTGGAATTTATAAGAGGCACATATAGAGTACAGAGAAGCTGTAAATTAAGCGCTCTCTGCCAGCAATTTCCACATCTCTAAGGTATGAGCAGCACCACGGCTCCTCTCTTAGCAGGAAGTAATCAACAGCCAGAGAGAAAAGCCATGATGCATTTTAATCAATGGCATCAGGGCTAATAATTACTGCTGGCTGCTTGCTTTAGGTTTCTAAAGACAGGTGATATAATTTTCTGGAAAAGGTTGAGGGTGCAGGTGTTCAGAAAATATGAATACATTTTTGAGATACATTGAAATATTTATAAATTTTAAATACATAAATGCATTCCAACAACGTTACACTTCCAGGACATAAAGTGCCTAATGAAATATGACAAATACTTACAATAAAAACTCCTCCAAATAAAATACTGACTTTTTATCAGCTTCTTTATTTTCTGTAAGACCATATTGATTCTAAATTAATTTTCTTTCAATCATACCAAGTAATCATAGCTTCCCTTTCAAAATTACTTTCCCATGGCTATTGCAGTTGATTCAAGAAAAATTTTAGTGTGTATTTTGGGGAAATGTTTTTGTGCTTCTAATTATTCATAACAATGAAAACAAATTCCCAAATATCAGGATTTAAAAAAAAAATTACACAAATTCCTTGTTTTGCTGGCTCTCATACTCAGAATTGTTTATCACTGCAAAGTATAGAACAGCTGCTTAAAATGTATTAATATTTTTTTTTTGTACCAGAGACAAAGGCATATTATTCCTCACTATGGAATTGCCAGTGATTGGGGTTTTTTTCAAATTTCAGTGCTGCTTTAAAAAATTTAGAGGTGCTGAAGTTCTGCTGGCTGAAATCTTGTTATATTCCTTTTCATATGCAAGGACTCATAACCAAAAGAATGCTGCTTCACATAAAGCAATAAAATTTCAAGGATCTTAATCTAACATTAATTTGCCATTTTATCAGAAATTAATTACTGTATAATTAGAATGACAGAAAACGCAAAAGGGATTTCTCAACACTCTCAACAGCTGTTTGAAATGACATTTATTTGAAAATGCTGGAAAACCAGAAATGCTCTTTCACAAACTATGTGGCATTGAATTTGCCAGCTCTCTATCAAAGCCTAGTGAAACTTCTTACACAAGATGCCCTGTAAAGCAGATAAAATCATGGATATGCAGCCTGACTAACACAGCTCTTTCCCCCAACTCCTGCTAAGGAAGCAAGGACACGCAAGGGAAGCATGTCTGAAAGAATGCCAGCACTCATGACCCCCTCCGTGTTCAGAAATTATCAGAAATATCTGCCACAGGGAACCACAGAGCTAATGAAAACAAAAATGAAATGAACCTTGAGGATAATGATAGCTCAATGTCTAATTAGCTGAGATGAATTTTTGATGACACCTCCTCCGGCCGATTACTTTGCCAGTCGCCAAAGAGTGCTTTTGGCAAGGAGGGTTAAACAGAAGGCTGGAAAAGTAACAAGAGGAAATAGCACTGGAAATGCCCAGTCCTTTAGCCACTCCTCCCCCTGCAGAGGCTCTGAGGGCACCAAGGGAGTTTAGAGAGGTTTAAACCAAGGGGAGAGAGAAGAGGATCACCAGACTGGGAAACCTCCCACAGCATCCAGGGCAAAACACTGCCTGAGGCGAGAGCTGCAGCCTCTGCCCTGCCCCACAGCATCAGTGCCAGCAGCTGCACCCCCTGCTCTGCTCAGGGGCTGGGACAATGCCCTGAGAGCCCACTGCCCCTGGGCACACCCCTCTGGGGGCTGCACCTGCCCCCAGCACAGCCTCTGGGCTCTGTCCATCAGGGGATGTCCCTGTCCCAACACCCTCTGGTCTCAGACTTGAGCCAGAAAGATGAAAGGAAATCACTTTGGCTGCTGGTCAGCAATAAAATAAAAAGTAACAATAAAAAGTAGAAACTAGACATATGAAAGACCTCGTACTTCACATATATAAATCAGCATAGCTCCATTAAATTCCTCCTTAACAATCCCAAATGCCAGCATGAACATCAGTCAGAATCTAACTTGCACAGCCCTCCCAGGCATTCAGGAAACCATGTGGCAATAGCATTAGTTCACTCTTAGAAACCTTCTCCTTTTGCTGGAGAAATAGCTGGAAAAAAGTGAAAAGGCACTGCTGGAAATGACTGATAGAACTTTCACTTTCTCAAATTTAGAAGTTTGATTGGTGTAGAACAGTTCTTGTGCACCAAAGTACCATTATGCTTGTGTGGGAAGCTGGAAGAAATGAGAAAGACAGGCAAACAGAAAAAAAACAGATAACATTTTTTTCTTGATTTTCCTTCTTCCTTTTTGAATTTTACAAGTTTGCAACAAGCAAAGGCCAGGTTTTTGATCTAAAGCCAGATAGGCAATTTTTTTAACCAGAGTCAGCATTCACCATAATGAAAAAAATATCTAGCAGAACCTTGTATCTTGTCATTTTCAATAATCCTACTATATCCTACCAGGATTATTTTTTCCTAGGCCATAAACTTGTTCTCACTCAGTAACCCACCACCCGCTGATCCCCACTTTTTCTGAAGCCTGTCACAGACAGATTAAGTTACAATTTCTTTTCCCTATTTCATGAAGCAGAAGTACTATTTCCTACCTGCAAAATGCATTTCTTATTCACTCTGAAAAGTTCCTGAGACATCTGGTACCTCACTGAGATGTTTATTTTAGACTTTTCTTCAGCGGACAAGAGCAGTACAGCAAAGGAGATGAATACAGGAGATAAAGCTGAGCACACACTAAAACAAGCCTAGAGAACATCTGAGTATAACCTGTTCCTCTGTGCTGGGAAACACAGATCAGCTGTGTTAGATTTAAACTTGCTTGACTTCAAATGAATTTCTGCAATAACATCAGGTACTTATGTTGACATTTCATAGTGTTTGAGATGCTATTCACATTTTGTGCACGAGACATAACCAGAGAGCTCACCTTCAATACATGCAGCTGGTCACTCATCTGGGAAGCCAAGGTGAGCCAGTGTGTCCAGTGTCACCTTATGACCTTTAAAAGTTACTGAACAAAGGCTGCAACACCAACACAGCTCCAGAGACTGCCTCTTCTATTTGGAACTGGCTGTAACCACCACCTGTGTTAGGAGAAATCAGTGCGGCTCTGTGCTCTGTCTTTTTGTCAGCCATCTTATGCTTCACAGGCTGGTCCTGTTAGATAAAATAATGCAATGATTTAGGTTGGAGGAGGCCCTGAAGGCCAACTCCTTCCTCAAAGCAGAACTAATTTCAGTGTTAGATTGTAACTATATCTGTTACAGGGCTTAGTGCAGGTGGGTTTAGAGCAGCTCCAAGGATGGTGGGTGAAGAGCCTGCGGAGGCTCTGGCCCAGTGTTTGACCACCCACATCACAAAAAACAAACATTCCTTATCCCCTTCCTTAAGAAATGCCCTAGTGACAACTGGACCTAAAGAAGAGCAACAAACCATGTCCAAAGTTTTG
This sequence comes from Horornis vulcanius, assembly GCA_013401035.1. NCBI lineage: Eukaryota > Metazoa > Chordata > Aves > Passeriformes > Scotocercidae > Horornis > Horornis vulcanius. The sequence goes on from VZUA01051229.1 coordinate 20,132, forward strand.
AATAATTTCATGATATATAGTAAAGACTCTGCCTGTAAATGGCGTTCAGGGTTAGTTTATGTTCGCCCTGCTGTCACTGAGCACTAACACTGTAATTGTGGCAAATTCATGCTCAAGTGTCCACTGAACAGTTCTAAGGTGGGGTCACCGTTCTCCCATTATCATCTGGGCCATCTCACACTTCTCTTCAATGTGGTTGCAACTCAAAAAATTCTTGCAATAGTTTCACCATTAAGCCTCTACAGTTTTCCACATTTTAGAAATTATTTCCCTCTTCCAGACATGGGCATATGCTAACTTTCCTCAGGCAGCAGGCAAAACCTGGATACCATTGATATGTTTATAATCTAACCTTACACGAACAAGAAAAAGCAAATTAACTATTTGAAAAAGCAGTTACTTGATACAACTTGATTTGGTTGTGTTTATTTCCAAAGAATGCTTTAAGTAGGGCTGATCCAAACCAGTGACAAGCACTGCTTTCTGCTGTATACCCAAACTAAGGCTAAATTAACAAACTCTTTCAGTTTGTAATCAGGTTATAAAAATAAAGTGCGTCAAACAGAAACCAACCTGTTTGTTTTGTAGAGTAATGCATGTGCTGTATCCAGACCTTAATTAGACCACATAGTAAGAGACTTTTATAGATGGATTTTTATAGACACTTTTCCAGACATGCTGTGCTCTTGATATTCCTCCCCCAAGCCCCAATCCACACCTTGCTAAATAACTTTTATAGGTCTAATTAAACAGGCTGGTGATTCAGTAGTAATCCTATTAAAACAACAGTACCTGGGCACTGGCATTCTTACTACAGCATCCTTCTCTCTTTCAAGTAGGATTCCATAAAAAGAGCTGCTGGTAAGATCTCAGAGCATTTCTATCTTGCATAATCTGATGACATCTTAAAACACCACACCTAGTTCTGTGTGAGCTGGATTATCAGCACAGCACCAAAGAGCACCATTAACTCTCCTGCCAGGAGCTCTGTGGCAGCAGCACCAGCGTGGCTCTGCACCAAGGTAATTATGTGCCTTTCTGCTACACTCCTCCTCCTCCTGGAGCTAGGAGAGAGCAAGCATTATTCATCAGAGACACCCCCTGAGATCTTTTATGTCTAATATCGTTGAAAGACAAGATAAACCTCCATCATTGAAACGTTGCCTAGAATTTAATAGGAATCTATAAAAATTACCCTCCAAAATAGAAGAATTCAATTGAGAATGTTTTATTTCATTCTATTCTAGTATTATTAAATTTAAGGAACTATTCCATAGAAGGCATGCAGGCCCATAAAAGTTGATAACAGAGCTCCTGTTATTGGAATTGAGGCCACAATTCCCTAAGATGACTCAGAAATCTCAGAGACTGGTTATGATATTCTATTTAGCTCCGCAGGCATTTTCTGTGAAGAATGAAATGTTGGAAAGCCCTCAGAAATTATCACAAAAAGCTGTTCATGCTCCAGGATTACCACTTTTCTTAGATCTCCCTTCAGTTGCAAATATGCCTGTCACATAGGAGTGTGTGTCTGCTGAAGGCTCCCCTGGCATGCCCAGCTCATACTGGACTCAGGGAAGAAGAGAGGTGGCTGCTGTCTGTGAGTCCTGGCCTTCCATCAACATGGAACTTTGGGAATGCACATTGAAAATCTGATCCTGTTCCCAAGCTGTTAGTGCACTTCCCACAAGAGGATTTTTATGAGCTCTGTAAAAAATACAAAGTCACATGCCAAATTTTATTTTCTGTTATATAAGGTCATTTTAATGTTTATATGTACAATTTTCTTACTACTTTAAAATAATCATTTCAATGCAATGAGAGACTGAAGAAGGCTTCCTTTCATGCTTCCAGCATCACCTTTAAATATGTTGAAGTCATCATCATGTTTATCACTGTAATAAATATTTTCCTGCGTCAATTTTATCAGTATTTTTTATACCACAAGTTGAAATGGTTTGAATAAAAGAAAATATTCTTACCCAAAACTACTTCCATATTTAACAAGGGAATCTTACAATTCTAATTTTAATTTAAAAATACTTCTTTTTTTACAGTGGGTGAAACTACAGCATATTTCTTTGCTTTCTGCCTTTCTGGATATATCTGATAGATGCAGCAGTCTAGAAATTATTTGGCACTAAGAAAACAAATTTGAATCAATGATTTTTGGCGTTAGTCACTCTGAAGTGCCCTATTCCCTAATATTGAGCCAAGAAATAAATATGTTTAGAAATACACAAATCTCCTGCAAAATCCAATGCTAATCAGAATTTACAGTGAGCAGCTAAAATTAGAGGGTGGTCTGCAACAACCCCAAGATCATGAAACAACCTCCCATTACAGTGCTGTGAGAAAGCTCCGGCCAACACAGGGTTAAGCACTGTGGCAACAAAACACTTCCTATCCGTGCCACTAAAACAACAATTCCTCTTGTTTCCACCCTGCTTATAGGGAACCAGCAGGCCTTTTGCTCATTATTATTTACTTCTTTGATCTTCCTCCCCTTGAACCTTCCTGCACTTCCTTTTACAAGAAGGTGTGCATATCAACACCATCTGCCTGCAGGCAAGGAAACACCACTCTGTGCTGCCCTGAGGACAAGCCTGCTGCTTGAGCCACTGACATGATTTCCAGCTCAGCACTTGACATAAGTTCTACCCCAGCACCACCACTTACATTTCCTCACAGAAGTGGAGAAGGAAAAAGCCAGCTGTCCATGGGATCTATCATGGCAGGGAATGTGCATCTCACGTTTTATGAACACCAAATTCAGGCTCAGTGATGTGTTACTACCATGAGTTCTGCCTGCCAAGCCCAGCTCTGTTTCTGATAAGCAGGCAGCAGTACAACGTGAGGACAAATCACAGGTTTTCTCAGCACTGTTTTAAGTGCAACACAACCATCATGGGAAATGCTCAGTGCATCTCAGGAAGCTTGCTGGCAGACCCTGTCCTTTGTTACTATGTTCTACCAAAATATTTAGCCAACTGAGTAATAATAACCTCTATTTATCATCTCCACAACTGGTGAGCAGTTCCTGCTTTACAGCTGTAGATTTATGACGAAGTAACGTTTGAAACTGCATTCTTAAACCAGAGCCTGTGTTTTGTTAGTTGATTTCCACAAGCACATATTTATTTGTGTGTCTAAATTTTATAGGCAGGACTGCCCTGACGAATTAAAGTTAAGGAAGTTGTATGTATGTATCTCCTAGTTCTTGGAATTTGGAATTGAAATCATATTAGCACTGCATGCAATGCTAAATGAACACTCACTGTGAGTCTTTTGAGTGCAGCTCTTTCTTCAGCTGGTTACCTTTGGCTGTGCAGTTTATGTGTAGAAACTATCCTTCATTAAGCTGCTTTCACTAATTAACCAAACTATTACATTGGTTGATGTGTTATAATCTGTTCAAATCAAGCTCCATCCAGTGCTGCACTCACCAAACCCACACACACAGAGGCCAACTCACAAGGACTCCCCTGCTCCCAGGAGCCCAAAGGGACCAAAGCCTGGGGAACACTTTGTGCCCATGCCAGGGGTGTTCCCACTGCACAGGGAGTGTGTCTGCACTCAGCCCTCAGCCTGAGAGTGCTGACAGGGATCTTTGGGTCAATGCTCTGAACGAAATGCATTTCCATCAGAAGAAGATATTTGTTAAGAAAACAAACAAAATGTTATGAAGACAACTTGCGGTATACTGGCTGGATGTGCATCTTGAGGACTGTGTTTTTAAAAGAAAAAGAATAAATTCAGAGTTTTGCTCCTCTATGCCAAATTGTCCATGACACAGGAGCATGCTGCACTTGGGCACTAGTTTGGTGTAATTCCAGTCAATAAATTTTGCAGAGCAAAGATCAGCACAGGACTTAAAATTAATCTCCTGCTCCACTCAAACACACCCATAAATGTTCCTCTGCCTGTACATACGTAGCAGTAAGCAAAGTAGGACAGAAAATTCCAGGCCAGTCTAAAACCTAACTACACAAGTTGGGTTCCTGAAATCTGATAACCACTAGAAATGCAAATACTTCCTCAACCTTAGAATTTTCAAGTAAATTGTGTTTAAATTTGCCGTTTGTATTCTTCTAAAGCAAGAAAGCTGATACTATAAATGCTTTATAATCATCCTGAAAAAATATAGACCTGTGCTTAAGATGTGTGAGCCAATGTATCCTAAATTAAAAAAAAAAAAAAAGAAAGACATAAAAAGACTCCACATTAATAATCCTGAAGACAGATATTACCTTATTACAATGGACAGAATCAAGCACAACAGACTCCTATAAAAATGCTATAAAAGATGTTTTTTATTGCAAGCCTAGTCATTGACAGAGAATTTGAATGCTAGCTATGCATAGGCAATATCAATACTTTTTAATGTCTTGTTTTACACTACATTTCTGTGATTTTTCCAGTTCTTACTAATTCTTTAAGCATAAAAACACCAGCAGGTGCCAAATTGAATTATCAGGCAACAGGTTTAAAACAAACAAAAGGAAGTACTTTTTCACACAATGAATAATTTAATTGTTGAATTCCTTGCCACAGGATGTTGTGTGTGCCAAAGTCATAGGGCAGTTAAAACCAAAACAAAACACAACAAAAAAACTAAAAAAAACCCACATAATTTAGACAACATATTTTCACCAAGGCCTATTATATAAATAAAGCAAATCTGCAGCTCTGGAATTGCCAAAACCACAAAACACAGGAGTTTGGAAGAGTAAATAGGGAGAAGTGTCATTCCACTCTTTATTTAGCTTGCTCCCCAACTCCTGCCAAAAATAACCCCAAAGCTTCTCCTAGAGGGTACCACTGGTAGAAGAGGTTATTGGCCCTGCTGGATTTTGGCTAACCTCATGTGGCAAGGATCTTTTTCCTCCTCACTAACTCTAGTGAGAATCAAAAAAAGTTCCCCCATCGTATTCTTCAGATAAGACTTTTGACAAAATCTAGCAGAAGTTTCTAAACTGGCTTTCCTAGCTGCTTTTTTGTGCCTCTATTATAGTGCAAATGCATCCCAATTTACAAGTGTACAGTCTGTTCTTTTCAGATCAGACAACACTTGGATAATCACAGCTTATTAAAAATATTTGTTTCTAGTTTCTGCCTCAATTTAACTATGAAGAGGCTGCCTATGTACCCTGGCCACAAGAGCACAAACGCCTGTCCCCTGCAGCTCGTTATTGCTCAGGTATTGAGCTGCAGGACACACGCTGATACAATGCCAGGGACGGGGCTGTGCTGCTGCCAGCCCTTGCATGTGAATGAGCACCATTCTGTGATGCAGGCACCACGCAACCATTGCCACGGGGTGGGATGCACTCCGTGCAGAGAGGGGCTTCTTTGATAGCAAGAAAATATATTGATAATGAAGAGCACAAATGACATCTACCAATGCACTATGCCTATATGCCGTGGTATCATGCAGATTGTTCCCCTCCTCCACAGCAGCTCTCCACATTCCTGTGTTGGTGCCACATTTACTGTGGGAATTGGGAGTTCAGGACGTGATTGGCTCTCAGCTCATTCCAAATTTTTGCAGCAGCAGATGCTGCCATAATTCTTTTTCATGGCTTCACCTTTCCCGTTTCATCTGCAAAGATGACTGTCAAATTTATCTTCTCTTTAGATCATCAGCAACAGAAATCAGACACTTTTTGAATAAAAGCCAGTTTTTTGAGCTAAGTGAAGCTTGAACATGTTTCAAGCTTTCTTGTTTTATTTTTGTAGCAGAAAACTATGAGTACACACGTGCTTTATGAAGTAGCATAACTCAAATTCCCTGCATTTTGTCATGTTTTCATTTTTTTGACAGTTTTCAAAGCAAGTAATGTTAAACTGCTACGTGGAAGTTCTCCTTCAGAATTAATACAAAGTAAACCAAATACATTTGAATTTACATCCATTTCTAACCTAAATGAAAGCCTCTTTAATTTTGAATGAGGTTTGGTAGAAGGAACTGATGTTTATGCAATCTACATTTAATTCCAATGGATTAAGTTTCAGTTTAAATTTCCTAACACATACATATCAAGAGGTCATAGTTGCTTTTTAAAAAGTAATGGACTTGATTAGCTACATTGGGTAATATAGTAGATTTCTCCCCAGATTGATTTTCCAGAAATAATCTATGCTACAAAATATATTTAATCTGCTACTGAAACAGAAAATGAGTGCATTAGTTTGTAGCCTTTTTTTCAGAGACAGGTACTTCAAAACCACGCAACAGCTTATCAAAATAATTATCAAATAATTTAATTTTTAACTAACAAAATGTTGGCGGAGAATAAGTGGGAAGAAGCTAAGTAGAACCAGGAAGGTCTGAATGGATGAAACTCTTCACAGAAGTGTTGAATAAAATCCAGAGGATTTTTTGAGAGAACTGCTGGTAGCTCTCCTGACTTTATCAGCAGGATGTATTGTGTGATTCATTGCCATGAAGAACCTCTAGATGAACAAACATTTGAAGAAGTTATTTGATTCTGAAACAGTTCCAGGTTACATTACAGTAGGAAAATATATCTATTGTATAAGGTGGAGTAAAGCATCTTCACTTATTTTCACATGTAACTAAGTTTTCTATTAATGTTCTGAAACACCCTAAAAATATTGGCACTTCTGGGGCTGATATGGCTGCTAGGTGTTCCTGTTTGCAGACGAGAAGGAATTCTACTTGTAAGAGAAGATCAAATCCTTATGGACTGGAGATACACTACAGAAAATCCACTAGAGATAAAAGAAAAAGAGATTACATAAATAAATGCGTAATAATTAATGTGTTTAAAAGCTAACACAAGGAAAACCTTGGTTAGGAAGAGCGTGCTGTGAGGAATAATGAACCACAAGAGTTCAACCAAGCTCAAACAGGATTGTTTTAGATGGTTTATCCCCAGTCTGCTGCTTTGTTCAGATCTTCAGCACATGGGATTGCAAACCAGCCAAGCTGGGTGTAATTTTGCTTTGATTCACTTGCCCAAGCCATGCCTGCCTTCCAGGGAAAGTTTTGTCTGTATTTAAAACACTGATTCATGTTTCACTCAAACATTTCACTGATTCAGTGATTCTTCTTTTGTGAAGAGCTTAAAGTGATACAACTGCTGACTGAGACAGATGGGATTTAGGTAGTTTTTGGTCAAACCAAGAAAGCCATATGAATACAGCTTTAGCTACATTTCTGACCCCAGTGATTAAATGCATTCTTCATTCTCTCTTCTCAGCACAGTCAAGAAGAGAATATTACAAGTTTTAAAAACTTGCCAATGAATGATGGTGTCTACATTCCCAGAGGAAAATCATCATCTAGTCCACATGTTGCAAACAACATGGGTATTTTCAAAGCCAGATGGACTTGCTGTGATTTAAAACAGTAGAAGTCTCTCAAGAAGAGGCTATAACTCATTCAAAGACACACTCAGCATATTATTTGAACTTTTCTAAAAATGTAAGTAGAAAAAATTAATAGAGAGTTTAAATGAAGAAAAAAAAACCCTAAAAAAACCAAGAAAAAAGCTCAAACTTGACGGAAGAGTAGTGCATCCAAACATGCAGAGTAACACATCAAGATGTTAATGAGATTCTGATTAGCAGTCAGAGATGAGGCACCTTCACACAAATCTAATGGAAGTTCACAGACTGGAGACAATTTCATCAACTCCTGACCTGAAGAAGAAATTGTCCAGCCTGTCAGCTGCTACAGCTCCGGATCTGTAGAAATTAAACAACCTCAGGTTGTCTCTCCTGGACTTGTCTGTGTCAGTGGTGACACACTTGGAAGACCAGAGGTCACTCAGTTCACTTTGGGTGGCATAAAGTAAAGATAATAAAATCCATTGGAGCCACACAAGTCTGAAATATGGTGGAACCTAAAACATGTTTGGTTAAAAAAGTAGGAAAAATAAGACTATCCTATTCTTTTGGATTTCAGTATTTTGTCTTCCCCAATGTTATTATTATCTGTTTTCTGATCCAGCTATATCCCCAGCACTACAATTTTGAGCAAAAACAACAGCAAGAGGAGCATCTGCACAAATGAGTTCATGTTTTTTTATGTGTGCATACAACCAAGATCCTAAGAATAGACAAAGAGCTATTTTTTGTTGGTTTTCTTAATAAGAACAAAATCTGAAGAGTTTTCCTACTTACCTGCAATCTGCAGGTCTGTAATTGCTTGTCAGCTCTTTAGCAAGGTTTTGGTTTGCCACCATTCCTGAACACTGCCAGTGTCAGACATTGCAGCTGATTCCTAGGGGTCCTGTGAGTGTCAGCCTCTCAGGGAGGGACATGACAGAAGCAAAAATCTCACTCATAGTTGTAGGACACAAAAGCCCTGCAAAAATTCTTCTACACCAGGATGAAACACTTAAAAGGCTCCTGTATTTAAGTGGGCAGCTACAGCACAGCTTGCTCACGTTGTTGAATGTAGAGTCTACAACATTTTACAGTGCACACACCTTTTAGTCATGCTTTATATGTATGTTATTATTATAGTTGAAACACTGCATGTGAATTTGGCATCCATTTAAATGAACAGAGCATTAAAGAGGCTGGATCCCACTGGTCTTTGGGGAAGCATCTCTTTATGACACTCCCCAGCAAATGGCCAGCTATTGCATTATGGAGCCTTTCTTGAATTCCTGCCAGTGACACTGGATCCTGTAATGGGTTTGTAATGAGGCTAAAATCAACACCTCTGAACTAAATGGGGAGAAGACAAAGGAACTGGGACATGGTGAGAGGAAATAGTGAGGACAATGTCATTTAGAAGGTCAGGAGACTGCGCTGTCACAGTGAATAGCAAAAAAAAACCCCATGTTAAACTACTGAGAAGGGCCTTGGGATGGAGCAGAACTACAGCTTCAGGAACTCAGAGGGAGCACAGCCTGCCCTCCCATTCAGAGCATACTTTCCAAAAAACAGCTCTCAGAAAAGGTTGGGAGGAAAGAAATGGTTTACATTATAGTTATGATGATGATTATGGTTCACCTATTTCACAATCACACTCTTCAAGTAGGAAAAGAGAACTTCTAAGAAAGAAATTTTCAGCAAATCTAAGCTCAATGATGGCTGTCAAACATACTCTTCAGAAGCAGTTTTGCTGCTGTAAGACATGTTTTCAGCTAATATTACATCAGCCTGTTAGAATTTGCACAAAACCAAACTCTTCTGTGTTAGAATCATCTTCTCCAGCTGCTTTCTATTGCACCTGAGGTTATGATCTTCTGTTCCCATCCTTATGCTCAGGAGACTGCATAGAGGAGAGGGCAAAGTTTTCATGCAGCAAGAGAGTTTAAATCTCTTCTCACAGGAAATACCTATTTTTTTTTTTCCCCAAGAATCATAAACTAGTACTAGATTAAAAAGCAGGATGAAGACATTCATCATGAACATGTACAATGGTGGTCAACAAAGTCACTGGAGACAAAGCCACGGAGAAATCATAATGGAAAAAAAATTGTATACTGACAAAAAATCATTGCACAGGAATGTAGGGGTGCTAGCATGGGGAAGAAAAGGAATTTGAAAAAGAACAGCGTTGCTAAAATCTTGTTTCCACCTGTGCCACTGTTTTTGTGGATGGCTGTTTGCAAGTCCTTTAACCCCTCTCCCCTTCCCTAGTCCCTGGTTTGTGCAGAGTGGGGACAATACTGACTGCCCTGGCATTGCACTGGGATCTGTGCAATATCACATTTAAGCATTTCCTTTTACCTCCAACTTTTCTCATATCATCATTCTCTGCAAAAAGTCACTTCAAGCAGTTTTATTTGGGGGAAAAAAAAGGCAACTGTTTCAAGTGATTACATTTATAATTTTAATAATGTAAGAGGTTTACAGTAAGACACCACGCAACCAAGAATTCATTACTTTTCCTTTCAGATTTTAATAAAAGTACAGTATGAATTATTTAAACTACATGAAATTTGTCAAGATAAATTAATTTAGTACATGTTGTGATGCAGTATATTCTGGCTTTAATTGTGTTTGCTGCTTACTGAGAAGCAATTCAGAAAGCCCAACAATATATTTTCACAGCTATTAAAAACAAGAACATGACAGTGCTGTATCATTTTCCACACTGTTTTCTCAGAGATTTTCTTTACTTATTTTTTTGATAAAATTTGAAGTTAGGTTATTGCATTAAAAGAAACAACTCATGAAACAAACTGTGAAAACAATGAACAGTTCAGGGGATTTCTCACATACCTCTTCTAATACAGCTCGAGTCAGCAGCATGCAGGAATAATCCCAGGATGAGCAGCCTTCAGAAGCTGCTGCAAGAAAATGGAAAGATTTAATTTGGTACTATTTAGTTCTTATTATAAAGGAAAAAGAGAGTCCCAGGGAAGCCAGCAGAAATTTTGCCTCAGACATGAGTGAAGGGCTCAATCCATTGCCCAAACACAGCTGGTGGGGCCATGTGAGATGCCCTGGGGGTCTCCACCCAGCTTCAGCTGGGAGTGCTCGAGTTTCCTGTAGGTCTGCTGTGCCTGCAGCCTAGGGGGGAATCCTTGGATCACTGGGACACCTCAAATATCACCAAGCACTACTTTTAGATCACTGAACTGAGCCCAGATGTCTCCATTGGACATCCCAGGCTGATGCTGGCCTTACAGATCCTGTTGCTCATCTGCTGACAGCCCCAGCCTAATAGATCTGACAATATTCCTAATAAAATAATACACATAAGTTATGTATCTCTACACACATTTAAGTATTTTAATACACATGCCCATTTAAAAGGACTCATCCCTTCACTTCAGCAATGCTGTCAAGTGTACCAAAGATAGCATCCCCTAATATTGTATTAGTTTGGCACAGCCTGGTTTTTAGTAGCAAAGGGGCCACAGAGGTGACTCCTGTGAGAAGCTGCTGGAAGCTTCCAGAGTGTCCAGCACAGCCAATCTCTGATGGCTCTGAAGATGGACATGCTGCTGGCCAGGCTGGGCCAGTTAGAGAGGTTGGTAATGCCTCTGTGATG
>VZUA01051229.1:31327-55125 GCA_013401035.1 Horornis vulcanius
GGGGATGCAGAGATCCACCCACAGACCATGGGGATCCACAGGGATGCAGAGATCCACCCACAGACCATGGGGATCCACAGGGGATTCAGAGATCACCCACAGCCCATAGGGGATCCATGGGGATGCAGAGATCCACCCAGACCATATGGGATCCACAGGGATGCAGAGATCCACCCACAGACCATGGGGATCCATGAGGATGCAGAGATCACCCACAGGGAGGAAGCTCAGGTTAGGAAGAACAGTGCAACAGTCTTCCAGAGTCAATCAACACTTGCTATTCTGAACGATGACATCTGAAACTGCCACAATAGAATCATATTTTAAAAAATAGAACTTCAAGCGTATGATCAGATTGTTCAGAAGTTGAGAATAATACTTGTAGCACATACAATCTTAATATTAAAATAAAATTTTGGCACTACTTGCTGTAGCAAGTCTTTAAATAGAATAGTCATACAGCATTTTCTCAATTTCCATAAGGCATTAGCTTGTGTTTACTTATAAGTCACACAGTTCAGAAAGAGCCACTGAGGTACAATTAGGTACAATTAGATGTCACCACTTTGGCAGAAAAACACAGCACCTCAGCCTTTGCAAGCAGCACACACATTTAAAGATACTGAATCAGGCTCACTGCAGTTGTCTTTATGCCCATCACCAATGCCCCTCCTCTCATCCCCAAGCTGAAGAAGCCACTCCATCATTTCTGGGCAGGAGAGCACCGTGTTGCCCTTGTCCCTGTGAGCAAATCCAGCAGCAGAGACCCTCACCCAGAGCCAATGCAGACCCAGCACCCCTGGACACCCTTGCTGAGCTCTCACAGCCCTTGCTGATGGGTGATGGAAAAGTGACTGGGCTGGTACAAACAGAGGAAACCTTCCTTGCATCTCAGGGAAGACACCAACACTACAACACTTTCTTTGTATCTCAACACTCAAAACAAACCCTAAAATTGTACACACCAATCTCCAGGTTTAAAAGAGAGATCCTGGGGTTTTCATCAGTAATAAATATCCATACAGCAAGGAAGGATGAAGGAATATTGCTACACACAAACAGGGTATTTCATGCTGAATTAAAGGTTGGTAATTGCAAGATCATATGTCAATCTGCCAGAAAAGGGGAGCAGGAACAAACAAAAGTATGTGATTCAGAACAAATCAGCTTTCTCCACTATACTGGGATCCCACAGAGGGGTGAGCACTGAAATGACTACACTTCCTTGCACAGATGCAAGGAAAAGGTATGTCAGGAAATTCTTGCACTAAAACAAGAAAAATATCTTTTAGCATTTATTTATTAATTTAGGAGAATCCCCAAGTTCTACTACTGGACTGGGAAACAGAGGCCCCAGTACATATTGGTTTATGAGAGGAAAGAGAGGAGAGAATACCATATCAAATTGATACTTCAGGGAGCTTTCAAGGAGAATGAACACATATTTGGAAATGGGCCAGGACACTGGGACTACTATGGCCTGCCCTACACAAAGAGCCATTGGATTGTTAATAACCATAAGCAATCAGGCCCTTCCTTTTATGTCTCATCAGCAAGACTTACACTACATATTCATTTAGCTTACACTTGCTTTTAAGTTCTCTCAACTTCTATTGCTGGTGGGTTTAATTCTGTCTTAACAATAAAAACATTCCTTTACTTTTTGTTCACTGGAAATCTGTGGCCGATTCATCCAGCACTACATTGATGAAATTGTAAATGAAGAAATCCTGCACTGACAGAAGAAAACAGATCAAGCATTTTAATGTGTTCTCAGGTTTTCTAAAGCTAAAATCCTTATTCTCTTCAGTGTCTTGATAAGCTGTGACAAACTTTTTCAGTTTGAGGTGTTGCTCAATCTTCTTAAACTGCCAATAGACATGGTATTAAACTAACAGTAAAACCAGCATTTAATTAAGTGCTTCAGGAGAGAAAGTTCTTCTGATCTAGAAAGATAAAAACAAGGTGTAAGTAGTTCTAACAGAAAATGTAAGTCAGGAAGTAGCCTGGAAAAAGCAGCCCAGTTGTATGTGCCTTAGGCTTCAAAATTGTTTATTCTTTCTATAGTCCCTATTTCATCAGCAGAGCTGTATTGAAAATGCAAATCTTCAGAAGTTCCTGAAAATTAATTTTGTACTCAGAAGCCTTCCTGTTTCAGCCTTTCTTCAGTAACACATCCATTGCATCGTCCAACCCTCAACAAGTAGTATTTTCCAAGAGCACATCAATAAGCTCCCTTGCCATGTGTATTTCCACTGTTCTGGGAAGGAAACCTGCATTTTCAAGTATTCAGCTTAAACTACTACCTTCAGAGAGCCTTCTACAAATGTTCTGCAAAGCTCTAGTTTTAGAGACATCTCTAGTTAGATATACTAAAACTTTGTGGTGCTTTTGCAAAGAGCACACACATTCCTGCAGGGTAGCTGACAGACAGAAACACACAAAGTTGCACAGAGTGATCAAGGCACCAGCAAACCACAAGCTTGTTTTCAAAGTCTTGGTGTCAACCAAGTAAAACATAGGCTCCTAGATCACATAACATTAAACACACAAACAAAAAACAGCTTTGTGAAGACTCCCTTTGAAATAAGGTTCCTGCTCTTTACAGTCCTGCAATTTCCTTGAGTGGTGCATGTCTATTCATCTCACTTGATAATACAGCGAGTTTCCAGGTCATGCTAGAACTTTCCAAAGTTTAGGTCTATCACCTTCTTTGTTAGCTCTGGGAGAGGAATAAAGCATGCAGTGACCAGCAAGACTAGACAGCTGAGCACTGCCACTTTAAATCTGTGTCTATAAAGGTCATATCAGGAGATGCAACTCAGGTTTCTCAATATTTAAAGAAGAAAAAAGGGATTTGTCAATTATAAATTTATTTGAATGCAGTTGAGTAATATTAGCAGTTTCACATCCATCCTGAGCCAATCCCTATCAAATCAGCAGGGCGATTAAAAGGTTTGAGAGACAAGGTGATACTGGTTTCAGAGCTGAAGAACCCAGTTACACTCCTCTGTGGGAGACACAAGCCTAATTCACACATTCACCATTTCCTCTGCTTTCATGGAGATACTAGGTATGAACCTCCAAAAAACCACAATCCTGCAAAGCAAAGTGTATGAACAGCAGTGGGACCAGCCAAAAACAATGCTTCTTTTCTACTCCTCTCAAAATTAAATAGGAAAGTCTATTTAACATGGCAAATGACACCAGTTTAGCAAAGGACACTGTTAAAAGGAGACTCCAAAGGCAAGTCAAAGCTGGGCAAACACCCTGTCAGGGCAGCACCACTGGGAGTACAAAGCCTCAGGGGGAAATAACATTACAAGAATATTCTTATGCAGTTCTTTACACGTCATTACCTTCCTCTTAGTAGAAATTGTACTGTGCTTAACACATCCAGATTTTGCACAATTTTGTAAGTTAAACAATCCTATGTGAATGTGAACAGGATACAAAGCACCTGGAATTGTTGGGTATTGCAAGTACACACCAAGCTGCCACATTTGAGCAATAGATCACTAAAACTTTAGTTTATCTATATTAATTAAAGGGAGAAGAAGGTGACGCTTTCTGATTCTGTAGACAGAGGCTCCTAGTACATTCCCAGCAGAGGAAAAGTAGCAGGTATCCAAAGCAGCTTCAAAACTGATATATACTGTAAATAAAACCTTTCTGATTGCATCTAAGTGGGCAAGCATTGCAAATTATCTGGAGCAACAACTTCACTCCTGTTATCACCATTCTGAGCTATTTATACTTACACTGATTGTTATCCTGCACTCCTTGCCAAGAAGCATTTTGAGAGCCTGTTAGCCACCATTCCTCATCTCTTCAAGAGCTAGGTCAGATTCTGAATATAAATAAACAGCCCCTTTGTGCCTGAACTTGAAAGAGAAATCAGTCATCTGTATATGATCTGTGTTAAGGAAAAATGTAATTATTCCCTTTGACAACGTGTGTATGGTTGTTAAGGTATCTTGATTGCCAAGAGAAATTTGTTTTCCACAGAGACTTCTATAGCTTAAAATGTCACTGGTTTTACCCCCCCCCCTCCTTTTTTAAATGTCTTTTTCAACTGATTTATAAATTAAGTTTACTGTCTTCTAAGTAGAAAAAAAATAAAACCAGATTCCTGAAACGTATAAGTCTGGCACAATCCTATACTAAGAGGCCATTTTATCTTGTCTTCGCTAGAAAGAGAGTTTGCAGATTCTGGCAAAGATCCCATTTCCAGTAATAAAAATCCCCAAGGACTTCTGGTACCTAAGACCTCCTCTTCCTGGATCCCGACCATATTGCTGTGATTAAACTGTCTAGTACAGGAAGAACTTTTGTTATTTGTATTTATAATTGCAAGAGGAAAGGAGCACAGAAAATATTTGTATATTAAGAGCTGGATAAAATTCACTGGTGTACCTGAAGTGACTCTGTGAGCTTTAACATAAGTTCAAAGGCATTTATCCTCCTTACATTCTGCATTGTTACTCTGCTCTGAGAAAGGTTTGGATAGTACATGCAGTACAGGCTTTGCCTGCCCAGCAAAGCAGTGGAATAAGGCAGATTATAGAGAGCACAGAAATTAGCCAGATACTGTAATCATCCCTAGGTAGGGTTGTCTGCATGCAATCACCCCTGTGCAAACCACCTGAAACAGCCTTTGTTACACTGAAGTGTAAAGCCTGTAGCCTCATCTCTCTTAATCTGTGCCTCACAGGGAGTAATTCCTCGTGCACATTCTCCCCATCCAGCAGCCAAGCAGCAGTACTGTGTGCACTGCTCCCTGCCCCTGGAAGGACGAGGCTTTCCCAGTGACACCCAAGCTTTGCATTCCAGCCAGGAAGAGTGCTGCCTTCCCTGTGGCTCCAGCCCACCCCAGTAAAGCCATTTCACCAGACTGCTCCATCTTGCACAGTGCTGGGGAATAAAGTGTGGGTGAAGAGCTGCCTGCTTGGAGCCCTTTGTGAGCACTGAGCACTTTTGCAGGTGGGGAGAGCTGGCTGTTCCAAGTCCTTGGGACATTGTCCTTTCTTTTAACCACAACTCTTCTCACTAACAGCACAATCTTCCTTTTAGTGTGGGGTATGCTAATATAAAGCCATTTTGTCAGCATGCTGGTGACTCTACAATTGAAGTGTATATCAACTCAGTCATTCATAAATCAGGGTGTATATTCCTCTTAAGCTCTAATGTCATGTCATCAATGCTCTCTTTATTTTGCTGCTATTGATACTAAATTCCAGCATGATTACAAAATCACATTTTTCACTTTATTGCATTTTAAATATTGAAGGGCTTTCCCCTTTATTAAATTACACTATATTACAAGAGTCTGAGAATCTTCTGATGCGTGACCAAGTACATAGTTCCATCTGTTTTGTTTTTCTCATTCATGACAGAGATGATTTTGTTTTAACCAGTACATGTATTTCACTTTAATTCCACTTTATGTCTGTCAGGTTGCATCATTTGTGATGTGTGGATACTGTGCTGCAGAGCTTTGCAAAACCATTTAAGTTTAAAGTAAAACCAGCTTTCTGCATAGCTCAGGTGTTTGGAAATGAGATACGGCTACTTAAGTTACCAGTTTAAATCGAACACATGGCACCAAGCCATATCAAACCTGGCAAGACCAGGCTGGCTAAAAAATCACTCCTGTTAGAGGGCTGCCTGGTAGCCTATATAAAATGAACAAATTTCCTATTTGTGCCTCAGAAATGCAGGTGTTTACACAGCCAAAGCTGCTAGCACAATTGGTGGATTGTCAGCAGTCTTCACCCAAGTTCCAGGTGTCTGACTTTGAACTCAAGCATTGCAGAGCAGACCAGGAGAAACTCTGCTCAGTGTCTCAGAGTTACAAGTGTGATTTTATTGTTTGTATGAGGAAACTTAAAAGGCTGTGTAAACGAGAGCAAAAACCGTGGCACAGGGAGCTGTACAAGACTCATAAGTTCCTAAAGCAGAGAGAATTAAAAACTAACTGAAATGCTATTTGGAATGCTATTCACCTTCACATAACTTTCAGGAGACACCCATGAAAGAAGAGTCAGATTGCAGTAGGCTGAAAATCCCTCTGGAAGTACCCACATCTCGCTATGAAGCATCCAGGGAGTGAGCACATATGTGGGCCACAATAAATGGACAAAGCCTGAGCTTACCTGTTTTACAAACAAATCCCCTAACCTCAAGTTTTCCTCATTAAAAAACAAAAAGATGAAAATAACTAAAAAAAAAAGAAACAAACAGGCCTTAACATTTTACAAATATTCCTCCCTATCCAGCAAGATGAATTTAAAATTTCAAAACTATGGAGAGTCATTGACCCAGACTGTTGTACTTCCTCTGGTGACCATGTCACCTCATTGGTGTGACACACTTTGATTCCAAAGATGCCACATAGCAAAAGAATCAAACTGCAAAAAATCCAAGAAAACTTACAAAAACCATCACATGAATACATTTTTTTGAAGTTCAATTATTTCCTTGCGAACATTCCGCTATATTAAAAACTGGTCATTTGGTGTTGTAAATAAAACATTGTTATGCCAATGTTGATCAGGGTCTACTGATCTTTTCCACACAACCAGCACCTCCAGAAGCATGCTGGATGGGGACCTAAACAACCACTGGTCTGCAAAGACATCAGGGGGAAGGTGTTTCATTAGTCACTCACCCTAGCTCACCACAGAATAGCGGGTAACCCAAGGACTTTTGTTAATGACTTACTGCTTACAGCACACAAGCTCAACAGACAGGCTAAGAATTATTAAGCTGTGTTTTGTTTTCAGGAAAAAGCCAAACACAAAACCAAAACCTTTCTGGGTCTCTGTTCTAAGGCTCAAAAAGACATCATTGCACCAAAGAGTCAGGGAAGTTTCTTGTTTGCAACTAAGGGTGACTGGGTAGGAAAGCAGACAAGAAAAAAATCATCTCTGTGCACAAAAAACTGCCTTTAGTTATTTGCAGGATCTAAGCTGAAGCACTGAAATTCTCATTTCTTCTCCTTTCCTGCCCAGGTGAATGTTTTTACTTGCATGACACTTTGAGCAATTCCCTTTCAGCAGCAGGTACCTTCCATTTGTAATGCTGCAGCTACACACGTGTCTGAGTGCGCATGTAAATCCATTTTTTCACTAATGCTGAAGGTAGAAATTGATATAATCATTCTTCTTTCCCTCTAGAGCACTATTAACAGGCAACATAGCTTTACACCTCTTCAGAAAGGGCAATTTTGCAGTTGAAGGGCAATAAGAACATCCCACAGCAGCAGAGGGAATCTGTGCATGGCAGAGACTGGATTTGTGTGCACCTCTGGTTCAGAGAATAAATTATAAAAGCATAAATGAGTGAGCTCTTAAGTTTACAGTGCAGTACTCTTTCTCCCACCTTAAGCTACATTTAGATTAAAGCACTTTAGCTTGAGCTGAGATTTCTCAGTAGGACAGGAACAAAAATTAAATCTATCTGTGCCCCCCATTTCCTCTCTGCTTCTTTCAGCATTTTTGCTCTCCTCACTAGAGGAGAAGCTGCTATCTCTACAGCACAGCAACTCTGCACATTCTCAGTTCAGTTGGGCACAGCCATGAGAGAATCAAGTATTAAAATTAATTACTTAAGATGTTACAGACTATGTCAAGCAATATCCAAGGGTCTTAATGCCCTAGCTCTTTTAGCACATTCCCACCCCACAGAAGAATAACATCGTTTAGAGCCCTGCACAAAGATGAACATTGCATCAGAATCAGTATGGGCTGGGGGTTTTTTACCAGTATAACAAAGAGTAGATCTTGCTCCATTAGCCCTGGTATTGAAGGTAATTTTCACAAGTATTTGCTCAGAGATTGTGCTTCCCAGGCATCATTGCAATTTGCTTGAGTGAAGATTCAACAGGGTGAAGAAAACAGCAAAAGCCAATTTGCTTTAAGGACAATTCTCTAAGAGAAATGTAATTTTTTTTGGGGGGTGGGGGATTTATGCAACTCTGTTTAATATTTTTCCTCTATCATATGCATGAGCAACATAAATTCAGCTTCAGGGTTATTACCCAGGAGATACAGGTGGGTTGCTTTCCTAAAGCAATCATTTCCTAACCCGTTACTCCTTCCTGTAACTCTATAAATAATTAAGAGAATGTGCCTGTTTCACAGGAACAACTCACTCTTACCAAGTGCCAGCTAGAAAGGGCTCCACAGCTTACAGCACCCTGGAGCAGGTGCTACAAACCAGACTGCCTTGATTTTCTCTGTGTGTGGAAATGTTTGTCTCAAACATACAAACATAAAGTGGCATACACCAAAACGGTAAGTATTGGGTACCTCCACTTGTAAACTCATTTTACAGCTGTAAATTGAAGGGCTTTAAAGGCTTTTTACACAGATGATAATAAATTCCATTCACAATATAGTTTTTCCTCTCTGTCCTTTGCAGAACTTTCCCATGTGCTTTCACATGATCCACCTGTTCTCATTATGTCTACCTTTGTCCTGTGATAAAGCATTCCTTTGTCACAGAATAATTAAATGCCACATTTCTCCCATTCCTCCTGACTAATCAGTAAATCCCTTATAGCAACAAGCCAAATTGCAGCAAATGGATCACACATTTTAAGGCACATTTCAATATTCTGTACAATATCTAACCACAACAAATTAAGACATTTCCTTTCAACATGAATTTGCATATGCAAAGGTATGAAATACCATATCTGTGACAAAAAGTATAAGCTTTTTCTAACTGTGCAATGAGTATGATCCATGAGATTCAATAAAAAAGTTTTAAAATCACACATTTGAAGCACTGAATGTTCAGAATATTGTTCACTCTTTGGAATGGTGGTTTAAATTGGTTTGTGACTGAGGGACAGCACTAAGAACAACAAATGATGAAAATATCCATCAATTGAGGATGTTGGCTCCTGCATAAGGCCCATATAGCAGGATGAATTCTAGCATGAGTAAATGACAAATGCATAGAAATGACTGGCAGAATGAACACTTTGTTTTCTAAAACAATAAGTCCTCATTCTCCATTGTAACGTTTCTCTTAAGCACAGCTCAAGGTAGCAATAAGCTTCCATCTCCCTTTTAGAAAAGTATTATTCAGGATTCAGAATGATCTGCTTTGTTGGTCCTGTGGGTTTAACTGGGAAAATGATGACTGCACTCTGGTCTGTGGGGCAAGGGGGGCACAACCACAGCAGAGCTGTGCCCAGGACTTCTGTGCTGGGAATACCCCTGCACATGTCCTTCAAGGGATTTCCTTGGAGTATTTTAACATTTGTAAATTGCAAATTAATTAAAATGTAAAATTGTAATAAATTTGTGAATTGTAAGAAGATTGAGCAGGGGTTTGGCTAGCTGGACACATATGGAGCCTATACAGGAAGCTACATCCCAAAGAATAGGCCTGTAGATACAGAGGGGACCACAGGAATGAGTTGTGCTTCTTGTGTTACCTACACAAAAAACCTCACATCACCTTCAACAGCAAAGAGTGTACAAAGATCAGCCAAGCCCTAAATGAGGCCCTGATAGGGTTTGGCATTGTGAATATTTCATTCTTCTCCCATGCTCACCTGAGCTCTGGTTCTTCACCATGTCTGGTTTTGGTGCTGTGCTGAGCATGTGCAATATCAGAGTGCCAAATAAAAATTATTTTTAAAAAAAATTGAAAAACCCTCAAAGCTATAGAGAGGAAAATCAATCTTTGGGCAGCCTGTCCAGTTTATAGGGTGACTGTATACATTCCTGCAGGGACATCCCTGCTGGGGGGAACACATCTGTGCAGGCAGCTGAACTCCCTTGTCCCCACAGTCACCTGCACAGCAGGAGCTGGGAGCAGGGGCAGGTTTGTGCTGCTGCTGAGCCCAGCTTAGACAGGCTGGGCTCAACAATAGCACATCCACCACTGCTGTCTGAGGTTGTCACTGCCTTGCTAAGGGCACATGCAACCTTTGCACAAAGGAAAAGCAGAACCCCATTAAGAACAGGAGATAAAAGGACAGGTTGTAAATACAGATCTGGTTTTTTGAAATAGGTAGAGTGATGCATTCACACTTGAGCAAACACATGAAAGACATCAGCAGTGCACAGACATTTTCCAAGTCCTCTGCACAGGAGTTTGCCAGGAGAAGATAAATATATTTGCATAAGCAGTTTTAATTTGCAGTGTTTTAATTGTTGCAGTATTTCAGAGGCACAAACTGTTCCAGTTTCAGAAGTTCTAAGGACAAAACACCCCCACACCCTGCGTGACCCTTGTAATTGGTGGGGTCACAGTGGTATAGGAGAGATCAGAAATGCAGACAGGACATATTTTGTAACTCTCATTAAGAGAGAATGAATTCTGAAGGCAAGGTAGAAGAGCCTTTTCCAAAAATGCAACAGAGAAGGAAAGCAATGGGTGCAGTTTCAATCATGCATTTATAAATGCAAACATCCTCACGTTATCTTTACTGCCAACTAAATGATGAGTGTTACACAGTAATACCTATATTTGCTGGAACAGGAAATCAGTAAAACAGTTTTCTGTCAGACATTACATCTGCTAGTGCCTCAGGACACTCAGGCTGACTGATGCTGGTAAGGCTGATGTGTGACAATCATAGGCAAATTACATTTATTTCAAGCTGGTTTATTTTGTTTTAATTGTGTTATGTGCCTAAATAAATAGCTTAAATGTTTTCTATCCAAGCAAATAGAGAAGTTCTCCTAAAAAAATGAAACATACTGACAGCAATGGATTTCTCTAACTGGTGGGTGTATCTCCATGGAAGCTTGCATTTTAATTGCCATTGAGTGATACAATTATGTCACGTGGCTCTATATATTCATATATTTTTACCTCTACCTTTAAAAACTACTGAGAAATCTGGCCAAACCTCCCTTAACTAAACAAATTGGAAGCCATAAGAATAAATATAATTGCTTTGGGAAATTATTCCTGACCCTTAAATTTTAACCATTTTCATTACTTTAATTAATCGTGGGTTTGGAGAGTAGATGTCTTGAGAGAGTGGTTAGTCAGCTCTTGCTTTACCTCTAGCCCAGGTCAAGGACTCAACAACTGGCATGCTGCATTATTGCCCCTCACTAAAAGGTGATTCTCTAATCACATTTTCTGGTATAAACCCTTGGATTATGAAGAATCTGAGTGATAGCAGTCCTGCAGCAAGCCTGAGCAAGAAGTCAGGCAGCTGTTAAGCTTGGAGGTGGCCTGGGAGCTGATGTTAAGTGTGTGACATCCTCTGCACCGTGGGAGGCAGAGGCTACAGAAAACCTCGGTGCACAATTGCTCTGCATCCACCACCTTATCTCTGGGATGAACAAGATCTCAGCCCCCACAAAAAAGAAGTGCAAAAAAGGCAGATAGATTTACAGAGAGATTTGCTGTTGGATGGAAGCTGGATGTAGCTCCATTTATCTCCTATCCCTGTTGTGAAATCAGCAAGAAACCGGCAAGTTTATCCAAGTATTTCAAATATTTTCACTTTACAAGCAACCTGTGTATTTCATAAATACTAACATCATAATCCCTTCTTAATCTGGCAAGGGGTGGATGTTTTAATCTTTTGGTGTGCTGAAAGGTAGTATTATTGGAGAGGTATTTGCCCATTCCCTGGTGATGGAGTCTGCAGCATTCAGAATTTAACTATGGAAGTGGAATTCTTGCCTTTCAGGGTTTATTTACAGATTTTGCCAGATGAATGTGTAACCTGTGAACTATAATTAGGGATTTCCAGCTGTTACCAGAAAGCCTGGAATGCACAGCTTGCAAGCTTTGAAAGTATTTAAAAACCACTACTCATAATCCTAAAATATTATTAAACTGGCAGGTATGGAATAGCAAACATTTTAATGTACATTAACCCTTTATTCACTAAAATCATAGCACAGGTATATTATAGAGTATGCATGCTGACCTTAGAGTCTCTGTGGTGCATTTAAACACAGTTTAATTCAAGTGCTGCCAGCTCAGTATTGCATTTCCATTTTGGCCACTGGGCAAAACCAGAAATCCCTGATTTTTGTTTAGATCGATTGGAAATAATTTTGTGGAACCTGGGAGAGATTGCCTTGTTCCTTTATTTAAATTTAGCTTAAAAAGCCAGTCCACAGCAGAGGAAACCATCCCCTTCACACGTTCCCCCATGCACTCCATTAATTATCTGTTTTCTAGAAAACTAATTCAGATTATTTCTTACCCTACACATTATAAGAGTTAATCCTCAACAGCTTTAGTTTTAAATACAACTTAGAGAGTTTAACATTACCCTAGAGCAATGTTTTTAAGAATGCCCTAACATTTCATTTGTTTTAAGAAAAATTTCCTCCAAAGAACCGAAGCATATAATAAAAAAAAGTTCAGGTCAACTGGAAAAGTCAATTCTGAATTATGAGACTTTTGGAGAATAAACACATATTAGCATAAGCAAAAATGTGTTGATCTTTTGTTCATAACAAGCTCGTGCCCTATTTGACACAAACACCCTCAGCCACACCTGTACCACCCCCCACAAAAAGGGCCAGTGAGGGGCCTGTTTGTTTGAGCCATGCACAAAATCTGAAGTTCAGAGAGATTTCAGTTCCACACCTCAGCATTAGTTAAGAGGGTTTTTAGGTCTAAAATTTCAGAGCTCACACAGCTTTTCAAAACTATCCAGCCTAAATAACCCTTCAGCTAGGGAAAAGTATATCCTTGGAACAAATAAGAGGAAAATGTAAACATCTTCAGATTAAATAAGACAAAAAACATAAACATCATTCTTGTTAAGAGGCAAGTCTGAATAGTTTCCATCATGTCAAACCATGATAACTTCACTCCAAAATCCAGCCACAGTCCTGATTAATATTTATTTTGAGACCATACACACATGTTCCTGTTTTTGGCCACTTAAGTTTGAGCTATCTAGTTTATTATTTTTTCTTATATGATTTCTAATCAACAGTTCCAAAGAGATATAAAACAAAAGCAATCAAGAGCTCTTTATAAAAAATATAGACGTGTGTAACCTTCTATAAATAATTTTTTCCCCCTCAAGTTACTAAGTACAGTAATTCAAGCTTTGGCTGTGTGCCTAAAGCTACAGTTTCCTTAAGTTTGAATTCAAACTTTCATCTATAAAATTGATTGTGCCATTAAAATAAAAGTGACATAGTTACCAACTACTCTCTATAATTAGATACTGTTAGGTGCTTCCTGCTACTTGAAAAACATTCTTCATTTAATGTACAGAAAGAGGCAGTGTTGACTAATGAGCTGCTCCATTACTAACTTTTACCAGTTAGTAGTAACAGTTTTATCAGAGCTGCAAACACTTTTAAATAGCCAGTTCTTTGTTTTGGGAGCTGAGCTGAAATGTCCCAAATACAGTAAAATTCGGGAACATGTGTGCAGTATGGATTCTTTTTTCACCTCCTATAGAGGCTGAAAGAGACAACCCAGACACAAATGGCCACTTGTTCTCATTACTGATCCCAAGGAATAATCTGAAAGAATGCAGAAATGAATCTAAGTATCCTGGCTATGTTCCAGCTTGGATAAATACATCCTCTCTACCCTAAACACCCCCTATTTTTCTCCATTCTTTCATTTGATTTTAATAAATTACTTATTTCCCCAGTAATAAAACATTCCTTTTGCTGCTGATAAAGGATGACTGCCAGGCTCCTCTCTGAGGATGGTTGCAGAAGGAGCCCTCCCTCCCCAGGGTCAGCTCTGGGGGGACACCATCCCACCCAGCTGAGCTGCTTCTCCATTGCAATTGCTGAGTAAACATAAGAGATGGGCCAAAGCTGGGAAGACCAAATTTGAAACAACACATTGCACCTCCCTAGGCAGGAAAGGGTTCACTGAACCCCTTCCTCTAAAACCACAGATGGTGTTTGCAGTCCCCATCAGACCCTGAACTTCTTTAACTCAGGGTGGTGGCTGCAAGTCCTTTCTCACCATCAGCTGTGTCAGCAGAAGAGCTGTGCCATCACCCCGTGTGCCCCCAGCCCGTGTGCCCCAGCCCCTGTGCCATCACCCCATGTGCCCCCAGCCCGTGTGCCCCAGCCCCTGTGCCATCACCCCATGTGCCCCCAGCCCGTGTGCCCCCAGCCCGTGTGCCATCAGCCTGTGTGCCCCAGCCCCTGTGCCATCACCCCATGTGCCCCCAGCCCGTGTGCCCCCAGCCCGTGTGCCATCAGCCTGTGTGCCCCAGCCCCTGTGCCATCACCCCATGTGCCCCCAGCCCGTGTGCCCCCAGCCCGTGTGCCATCAGCCTGTGTGCCCCAGCCCCTGTGCCATCACCCCATGTGCCCCCAGCCCGTGTGCCCCCAGCCCGTGTGCCATCAGCCTGTGTGCCCCAGCCCCTGTGCCATCACCCCATGTGCCCCCAGCCCGTGTGCCCCCAGCCCGTGTGCCATCAGCCTGTGTGCCCCAGCCCCTGTGCCATCACCCCATGTGCCCCCAGCCCGTGTGCCCCCAGCCCGTGTGCCATCAGCCTGTGTGCCCCAGCCCCTGTGCCATCACCCCATGTGCCCCCAGCCCGTGTGCCCCCAGCCCGTGTGCCATCAGCCTGTGTGCCCCAGCCCCTGTGCCATCACCCCATGTGCCCCCAGCCCGTGTGCCCCCAGCCCGTGTGCCACCAGCCCAGGTCCCATCAGCCCAGGTCCCCTCACAGCTTCCCTCCACCCTCTGCCTGCTGCTCCCTCAGGCCTCCCAGCCAAGCTGCTTCTCTGAGGGCTCATTTCAACCAAAGAAAATCTGATTAGCACAAACAGCTTAATAACAGGTCTCTGCTAGCACTGATCCATCCCACACTGACTGGAACCAGGTTAGGGAGGATGTCACAAGGTGCAGCATACCAGGGGCAGTCTATTCTTCAGGGTGACAGAGAATACCTGCAGGCTGGTCTCTTCAGCCAGCCTATCTTCAGTCCAAGAAGGATCTATGTCTCCAGCAAAGCTGGTCTTTAGCCAAAAACAGGTAAAGCAGGATTCTCTGGCACCACACAGCCATAAAGGAGAGTTTGTGTGATTTTATTTATCCTGAGATGACCCAGCCACACGTAAGGGCACAGAAGTAATGAAACGTGGGTGTATAAGAATCAAGGTACTATTTGAAGAGATCTGACTTCAAACAGGCCTCTCAGAAACTCCCAGCAAATTCTGTTGCTCAAACTGAAGATTTCCTCTGTTGCCAAATCTTATCAATGCTATTAATAAGGAGGGAAGTGATTGCTAAGAAAAAAAAAAATCCATATAACATCTAGTATACAATAGGGATGCAGTACAAGTAGTTATCTCCCATTTCTAAAATCTATCCACACTTTCAAAAAGAGAATTGTACACCCAAATCCAAATCTTAATCAGTTTCCTGTATTCTATGATCTTAGGAGAGACAGAGCCCCTGAGAGGGTTTGAGAGGTACAAGTGTTAGTAGTGTGCAACAGAACAGAGAGGAAAGAGCTGTCACTCTGCTGCTTTTCCTGACTGAAGTGGTACTGATGCTTTCCTGCCTCTCCAAACCTTGGCATCCAACACCAAGATTCTTTGCAATTTGGAGTTGCACTTCAAGCTTGTCAAGTGGCCAATATCTCGTATGCACTCAAATATTCAAAAAGCTCACAACATGCACAATGTTATCACTTCAAACAAGGCAGCACCCTGGGTTTGTCAGCATTAAGTTCATTTAAACATCAGTTCAAGGCCAGAAATATTTAAAGTTTGTCCTAGCAAAAGAAGGTTGAATACTGAAAGTTTGGAAACAAGACTGCAAAATAAAAAAAGCCAAGCAAATAACTTAAAAAGACCCACTCCTGAGTTCCTTCCCATTAGGCTTCCATTTTCCTTTTTTTTTTTTCTTCAAAACAAACTCCAAAACTATTCACAAGACTTTAACCAGCAACAGTTCTGATAGTACACATTTGTCTTTTCCTTGTGAGCCTGGCTTCTCTCTTTTTTCTTTCAGTACAAGTGAAATATTTGGTGACTGATACTGGAAGCAATTCAAGGCAAATCAAACATTTAGGACATCTCTGGAAGGGAAGACAGATAGAGAGGAGAGGGGAGTTAACTTTCAAGACCATTATAAAAAAAAAACTTTGTGAATCCAGTATCATAGGAAATGTTCACTGCGTGCACATCCTGTCCCTGACTCCATTTAAGCTCTCTGCAGGGACCAAACACAGCACATTAATAACAGAGATGACAGAACTGGCGTGTACAATCTTTGTCTGAACTATATTCCCTACTCCCTTCTTGTCAGCTTGGAGGCTTGCAACAAGTGCTCGCTTCATCCATCACCCTCTTTTTTATATCCATAAGGCTAGGTCCAGCAAACCAAAAAAATACTTCATATATTTCTCTTAAACATGACAGCAGGATCTCAGTTTAAGTAAAGATGTTTCTAGTTTTCTTTTCTCTTTCTATTTTATATACTTTATCTTTGCACCAATTTTCTATTGTTTCATTTGAAAAACAACATAGATTTTTTTTTTTTCCTATTTCTTTGTATAGTTTTACCCAGGCCCAGGGCTTGACTTGCAGTACCAGTGATCATCCTAAATGGATATTTAATCCAGTCTCCAAACTGGGATAGCAGTTCAGTTCCTTAACCCTTTGTGACAGAGGACATTATCCATGCTGTCCTAGAAAGAAATCCCCTATGAAGCCATAAAATCCTGAGAGCTGCTGCCTGACTTTCACCCCTCACTTTCCCTCAGGGCAGCTGAGAGGTTCTGCCCATCTGGGCTGTTTATTGGCTCTGACCTTCAGAAAAGCTGAGCACCCAGCTACCCTTAAATCCAGTTAACCCTCACCACATTCCTGAGGGAAAGCAGTACATAACCTCTGCTGCACTAACAGGAGGCACAAAGAGATGGATAACTTCTTTTAAATATTCACAAGGTCTATGGCAGAGGTGGGATTTCAGTGCTCCCTTTGCAAGACAGGGCTTTCATCTCTTCCAAAACCAGGCAGCACAACAGCAGGGAAACTTAATTGCTCCCTCCCCATCACCCTCCTGTTTTTCCAATTTTGAGAGATAGGAGGGTCACATATTGAGCACTTTTCTAGAAAGCCTTTATTTTGTGGGCAGAAGAAATAAATGTTTCTGTGTCACTAGAGGAAGATGTTACTATCAGTCCAGCAGGTCTATGAATACAGTAATTTCCTATAACTTGTGTCCCTCAGTCCAGCTAAAAGCTCCCCAGCCATGGAAAACCTGGGAATACAGATAAATACCACTCCAGCCTCTCTAGATATGTCTTCTTTGCCATCCATTTATCATTTCACAAACAGCAGATCAAGCACGCAAGAATCTCACTTTGTATAAAATTTGCCAGCCTCAATACAGACTTATAAGGAAATGTATGGGTTTGCAGGAATCCTGTAGTTATGGCAACTTACCTTAAAAAAGTAAATGTCCTGTCCCAACTGAGACCATTCATCATTGTACTGAAAAATGTTCTGTTACAGACTTGCATTTGTAGCAGGCTAAGCACTCCCATCCATAGCCCCATAAGCAGTTTTCACACTTGTACTATCCAATTTAAGTGGAAGTGTTGGTTTCATCTCAA
Organism: Horornis vulcanius; assembly: GCA_013401035.1. Lineage (NCBI taxonomy): Eukaryota > Metazoa > Chordata > Aves > Passeriformes > Scotocercidae > Horornis > Horornis vulcanius. The sequence continues at coordinate 48,888 of VZUA01051229.1, forward strand.
TTATTTTCTGTAATCCTCTATTTAATCCTTCCTTTCAGATTCTACTGTAATTTATTCTATTCAAACTCTACCTTTCCTATAAAAGATATTACTTTCCAGCAGGGACATTTGCAGTGCAGTTTTCTCCTTACATCACACCAGACCTTTTCTAGACTATAAAAATTCCCCAGCAATTTTTCGTATTGTTTTAAGAAACGAAAATAAAAAACCTAAGAAAACTGTCCTGTGGGTACCACAACTAAGTAAAGCAGGTTTCCTACACATTTGTGTCCTCTACCTTTAGCAGCTCCTCCTCTCCTCCACACCCTTTCCATACCACTTCTGCCTTCTCTCTTGGTTCCCAGAGAAATTTTCAACCAGAGAGATTTGTAGCTGCTGCTGCTGTCCAACCCGAGTTCCATGTGTGATGACTGGCCAGCTGCCTGCTGCTTCCTGGAATGGCTCAGATGCAAAGTTATGATCATTCTGCTTCAAGGGAGGGGGGACAGGCAGCAGCCTCTTCTGAGCACTGCCCTACACCTTTGAAACCAATATCCCTCAATCAAATTTGGCCAAAAATGTCCATTAAGGTCCAAAGCTACTGAGAACTGAAAGAGGGCCAGATTGACAGCAGGGCTGCAAGTGTTTGATTTAAAATCACATCCCAGCCCCCAGCGAGCATCCAGCCATTAGCTGTCTCTAAAGCCAAGACTACGAGACAGGTCCAATGACATTCCAATACTGTCAGAAAACACAGATTTTAAAAGCAGATGGTCAATCAAAAATGATTGCCCAGATTACAGGAAAGGTCAGTGGATCTGGTTACTACCCTGCCTGGGGGTGCCACTCACTTCTCTTAGAAGCACAAAGAGCTGTGTCATGGGGAAGCTCCACCTTTAACTCTTTTTGAAGCTTAGAAAATTGTCTCGTCTCCCACTGCATCTTGGACACTGCAGCTCTTCCTCACAAGCAGACTTTGCCACCCCCAACTAACTGTACTGACAAACACATTCCAGTTGTCATTATAATCCTGCTGGTGGGAAAGGGGAGTGGGAAGACTGTTTTAAAGAAAATCCCTCTTTAAGCTTCACTTAAAGGATTCAAAATCAGTTCTCTGTTATTTTTCACGTCTCTTTTAATTTCTTTCATCTGAAAAGAATTGCTTGTGGTGAACTGAGAGGTGCAAGAACTCCAAGGAAGGTAACTTACCTTCAGCACTAACTACTACAAGCATCCCTAAAACCTCAGTTACCTTTCATGTAAACAGCAATGAATAAAAGTCAGCCTTATCAAATCAAGGTCATTGTGATAATGATGCATCCACTCCATCCAGATCTTGCAGCCAGGTTGTTTAAGTAGGGTATGATCTGACAGTAATCCAAAGTGGGTGCCTTCTTACCTTTCTACACATTTACTTTGCTTCTTTTGCCTACACATCTTCCAGTCACATGTACTTCACAAAGGCTTTCTGAGGCAGAAATTGAAGTGAGGTAGCAAAGCACAGAACAGTTTTCAGGTAAAGCAGCAGGACTGAGAGGCATCTTCGTGGAGAAAAGGCAAAGCACAGCACAGGATGGGGAGGAGAAGAAAAATGAGCATATGATTCCATAAAAACAAAAGAAAAAATAAATAGAAAGAAAAAAATGTTGGAAGGGATGAAAGAAGAAACTTTTTTTTTTTTTTTACCTCCACAGAACTAGAGAAAGATGGAACAAAGATGGGACTCTGATAGGTCTGGTAAAGTTTTCTTGGATTTCCTTCTCTCATAATTTCTGAGCACCACTTTGGAAAAAATCTGCATTTAAAACTTTTTTCTTTGTGAAGCTCTGACAAAGAGTGAAGCATTCCCCCAGACCAATGGGGATGTAAACTTCTCTGAGGTAATGGGGATTTTGTTGGGGCTTGCAATGCTGCCAACAGAGAAGACTTACACAAAGGGACAGCTTACACTTTCTTAATTCCCCTGCTAAGCAGAACCCTTAATGCTGTTGCCATGCACAACAGGGACAGGTACCTCTGTGCTTAATCCATTGGTTTTATTCTCCCAAAAGGAATTCTCTGCTCCTTGATAGAACACTAATCTTCCATAATCTTGCAAGATCAGGTTACCTGTTTATGCCCAGAAACTGTCTCTATCGTTATCCTTGCTTTCTTTCATGTTCTCTCCCTTTCTGAACAAACCCATTGTTTTGTGTCTGAGCAGGGGCTTACAAGGGGCTTTTCTCTTTTGAGTGGTACTGACCCAAAGGCACATCCTACACACTTCACTCAAAGTCTGAGCAACGTTTAGCATCACTTAAGAAAGGATGGCAATAAAATCTGTCACTCATGGCAAAAAAAAAAAAAAAAAAAACCCAAAAAAAAAAAAAAAAAAAACCCAAAAAAAAAAAAAAAAAAAACCCAAAAAAAAAAAAAAAAAAAACAAACAAACAAACAACGAAAAAGAAGACAAACTCCAAATAAAATAAAATTACAAAGAGACAGGGATCAGCACCTGGAAGGAATCAGCACCTTATATTCACCTGGAGGGGATTTTAAAAAGTATGGCAAGTTTTGAACTGAGGGAGAGGAGTGGAACAGAAAATGCAAAGAAAGAAAAGTTCCTTGTAGTGCTAATTTCCCTGACTGCTTAGCACGTTTGGAGGAAGATACAGGGCAAAACCATTTCAAGATCACAGGATTTTGATGCAATAATGCAGCTCATTTTGTCACCACTACAGATGGCAGGCTGTAATGAGCCCACGTTAATGACTACTATAGATATTCCATACACAGATACAGAATGGAGTGCTGCGAGATGTCAGCCAGGAAAACAAATGCTCACAGCCTTGGCCTCATTTCAGATTTTGTTACGAGCATGAAACACAGACCTGCCTTGCTCAAAGGTGGACATAAGATTAGTATGTCAAGGGAATTTGTTCCAATTTTTAAATAAAATGAAGGTTTAATAATAGCTTTGCAGCAAACCATTTTCTCACAGATAAAACCAGGTGAAACCCAGATTTTTTTTTTCTGAGCTGTCACATTCATTTTTGGAAACAATCTGCTCAAAAATAGAGGACAAACCTAGACAACAAAAAGCTGAAACTCAGAAACATCCCTGCCTGGATTACCTTTAAGCTGTCAGAGGTGCCCTTTCAGCACATAAACCCCCACAGAAGCTGACACACATTTCAGCTACTCCAGTCAGAACCCTGAGCACACCCCTACACCCTCCCTGCTCCAGCCAGCCTCACCCAGGAGCTGCAGCCACAGCCCTGCCCATGCTGGAATAGAATTCAAAGCCAGGCCTGGGCTCACAGCCCCAGCCCAGCTGTACCTGCTCCCCAGAGGAGCTCTGCTGCTGCTCAGATGCCCAAGCCCAGCCCAGCCCTGCTGCCTTGCTTTCACTGATCATGGCCAGGCTGCTGCTGTCACCCCTCTGCTCTGCTCCTCCAGCTCAGACCAGGAATGGAGGTCTCAGATTGAGCTCAAAAGGCTTCTGGATGCCCAAGGGAGGGGTGGAGGTCTCAGGCTACCCTGGTCTGGAGAACTAAAGCTTATTGGTGCACTCAGGATGTATAAAAACATGTGAAGGTTAAAACAAACAACAAACAAACAAACCAAAACGAGCCAAACAAGCACCAATGTGACAGATATCACTCAAAGCCAGTAGTCTTTCCAAAGAAGGTATTCCAAAATTCCAACCTCTAGTCCAGGGTGTGCGTCTGATTCTCTGAGTTTGTGAAATTTTCAGCCCGATTAGTGGCTGATTCTTCTGTGAGAGAAGGACTCCTTTCAAGGACAGTGAAAAGTAAATAAGTCTTCTATCTTTCATAAACACTTCTAGGTTTCTCATAGTAATTTTCTCACATATGTTGTTTCTATTGTTTAACCAATGAAGAGAAGTGTTGTCTTTTCTAACCAATTGTATGGTTCATTAGTGCAGCACGTTATAAAAAGGGTTGTGTGATATTAATAAATTAGCCTTCTGAATTTCTTCCTCCTTGGAGTCAAGCTCTTCCTTTCATGTCCAACTGTGACACAGGGAAGATAGAGAACAGTAAACAGACACTGTGTTGGGACCAGGAATTTACTATTCCTTTGGAAAAAAGGGTTCTCGTTTCCAGCAACAGTCAGGTGAGACATGCCAGCACAATGCCTCTGACTCAGCAACAGGCAGACAACCTGATACATCCAAAGGATGTGCAATTATGCATTTCTCTGCAAAGCTGCAGTTATAATTTCAGCTCATAGGTCATATCAAAACAAATACTACTTGTTCCCAAAGTGGGAGGTGTGTGAAGGCCATCCCATGCTGGCTGGACATAGCATCTCCAAGAGATCTATCACACAGAAGAATCAAATAAAATTCAGGTTGACATCTATGCTTTGTGGGATGAAAGTAATTCTGAAGGACAAGAATTGGTCACACCAAGAGCTGGCATTTGGGATTAGTAAATGAAGAGAGATCATTTGAATAAACTACCAGATGGGAAACACACTTGTCACGAAGGTCCCCTTAATTGGCCCCAGCTTGAGGCTAATCTGAAAAAATGGGTTTGGACACAGAAGCAACCTGACCAACAAGAGTCAATAGCAGAGATTCAGATAACAGTCCAGGAAACAGCTAAATTAATGTGATGCAGGGTTACAAGGGTGACTAATGTCATAAAATTATTATGGAGAAATTATTGACCTTGTATAGTTTCTGCCTCGAGTGGTAATAAAATTCTTATCATTTCTGACAGCCATAGGAGCAAAATTAAAACAATGTGATAATACAAACTGTTTGAGAAGATTTGTGTCACTATGAAAGTGCATTGCCTTGCTATTAAAGACATCTTCTACCTCCCTCTGTAAATATTTTTACAGAATCCTGTTTTTCTTTATCAAGACACAAACTAGGAATGAGTCTTACCTCATTTGAATATCCTTACACTGATGTCAACATTTTAATGTCAAAGGAAACAGTTCTAATTCACTGCTTAACCAGAAGAAAATCTGGTGCTTTAACTTTCCAGGAATGATACCTAAACATTTGCAGCATGGGCAAACAAGCAAGTTATTTCCAGCATTACATGAACAAATAACCAATTTTATTTTCTTCTTCCAGCTGCCACAACTTACTCCCAAAAGACTGATGGACAAACTTCTTACACACTACCTTAAAATCCTCCTGAGGGAACCACTTTTTTCAATCCTAGCATCACATCACTGTGTGTCAAAGAGAACATTGTTCATGGAACACTTTTTCTGCTGAATAAAAACAAAGCTCAAGAACCTGAAACCCCACCTTTTGCCTGAAATATTTCCCCAAATATTTATAGTCCCTCCTGCATAATAGGTTTTCTATAAGAGACCCATGTTATACACAAAAAACTCTACACTAATTGGTTTTTATTATCTTAATAATCTTAACATTTCCTCATCTAATAATGGTTAATTTAATGTGGTTCTATAATGTACTCCTAAATTACTAGTTTATAAAACAAACAAACAAAAAAAAACCCAAAAAACAACAGCGCTGATTTCAGGTTTCCACATATTGCATTAATTACCTGAAAATGTCTCCAGGACTTCCTAGAGCAGATTTTTCACAATCTCCTTATTATCCCTGTACAGACATTTTAAACTTATTGTAGCTGTTCCGAGTTCATCATGCTTGGAACTTACACNTTAATTACCTGAAAATGTCTCCAGGACTTCCTAGAGCAGATTTTTCACAATCTCTTTATTATCCCTGTACAGACATTTTAAACTTATTGTAGCTGTTCCGAGTTCATCATGCTTGGAGCTTACACAAACCTTGTAACTGGTATTTGGAAGCAGAGAAAATCTGGAAGTGAAAATATTAGATGGCCTCCTGCTTTTAGCTCAAAGGTCTCCCATGTGAACAGATGTACTGAGAAGTGGTGCTACAAAGATATGCAGACTTGCTCTAGCTTGAGTCAGGAGAAGGAAATAAGTAAACCAAATTATTTTCTTCCTTGCACACAGGTTACCTTCAGGTTCTTGTTTGTTGTTTTGGCCAGATTTACTTGTGAGCCCAGCAGCGAGCAAAAATAAAGGAAAAATAAATTAAGAAGATGGGAAAATAAAACAACCTTTAAAAATGCCTTCCTATCAGAGCAGAAAGATTATTGCAATCATTAGCAAGAGAACATGCAAAGAAAATAGCAAACTACAACCCAAAAGGTATAACTGGAAAATTCAGTCATTATAGATTAGTTCCTTTCTCTCTGTACCAGTAAGAGAGGCCAGAAGCCTAATCTGGAGT